>JAPKID020005354.1:0-11173 GCA_026931265.2 Tropidonophis doriae | reverse complement strand
TCCATGCAAATGCTTGCTTCCTTTATAGAAACAAGATTCAAATATATATAATTAAAGTACACTTGACAGGATTTAATAGTTGGAAGGAAGGACAATAGCCCATATTAAGGGGGCAGTATAGTAGTACATGTGGGGCTGTCTGTTACCCAACTTCACATGGACAATTTTTCCCAATTTCCCTACTTCCTCTCCAAAAATACTGAAGTCTGATAGCCTGGCTAAGGATAAAATTTTATGAAATACATGTGCAACATTAAATAAATGGTTAATGAAGATTAACATCCCTCAGTTAGCTTCTTTCCATTTAAGTTTTTGTAAGTTTAAGTTTCATATTCAAGACTTTTTGATGATTTGTATCCAATACATTAAGCTACTAAAAAACCAAGACAATTGTCCTGAGAATGTACAATAAAGATTGCTTCCAATTTCTTTGTTCCAGGATGAAATATAACCATGAGTAGTATAAACAATGCTGTTGAAAAGATGTCTCCAATTCCACATGAGGCAAATATTTGAGGTAAGAAGGTGCATATGTGGGGTCCACGATGCAGTTCTTAAAAAGGTTGAAGAACTCTTAGCAATTGGAAATCTTTATAGCAACAGGCCTAGGAGTCACAAAGCATTTGCTTGATTGTTTTAACTTTGAAAAAATTAATGGCAAAAGGCAAGTAACTGTCACTACTGGTATTAAGTACAGGTAGGGAAGTTTAGAATAGTTCTGGGATATCTTTGGTTACTATCTGGAACAATCCTCATTTGCTCCCTTCATAAACTGAAAAGTACCTCTAAATTCTCATATTCTGATTTATTCTCCATCTATCTTTAACTCTACTATTGAGAATACCATAACCTTTGTTTTGATATACAGGTAGTCTTTGACTTACAACCATTCATGTAGTGGCCACTTAAAGTTACAACAGCACTGAAAAAGATGACCTATAGCAAGCTATTTGTCTTACAACCACAGTAGCATCCCATGATCAAAATTCAAGCACTTGGCAACCAGTATGTATTTATGACATTTGCACAATCCCAGGGTCACATGATCACTATTTGAAACTTTCCCAGCTGGCTCCCAACAAGCAATGTCAATGGGTGAAGCTAGAGTCACTTAATGGCCACATGATTCACTTGACAACCATAGAAAAAAAAGGTTGTAAAACTGGATGCCACTAACTATTGCCTTGCTTAGCAATAGAAATTCTGGTTCTAATTGTGACTGTAAGTCAAGCACTATCCGTACTTTGTAGCCAATTTTTCATCTTTATAACACCCTGTCTCAAATCAGCTACAAAGGGAATGTTAGGTTACTGGCCTGCGATTAGAGTAATATACAGCTATCATCAGTTAAATCCCATAGAAATATACAGTAACGGCTTAGTATTGTTGATTGGTTTTATCTTGTTCTTGTTCTTTTCTTTTTTTCTTCCTTTTTTAATAAGCACCAATTATAATTATCTTGCCTTGGCCTAGAGGTCTTGTTGAATTAATGTATTGAATGTTTGAAATTTACATAATGACATATATCTCACTCACGTCTTTTTAAATAGAAGATAATTTGCTTTTTGTATTAAGCCTTGGGAGCGGCCTGCTTCCTCGATATGGATGCCTTCAAAATATCTTATTTTATACCCTATGTACCTTTTCCCTTATAAAAAAATTGTAAAACTAATAAAACTTTTTGAATATAAAAAAAAAATTGTATCATTAAATGTTAGGAGATGGGAGGCAGAGAAGGCCAATACCTGCATTACATATGACCAGTTTGTTTGTTTTTTGACAATGACCAACAGAAGTAGGGAAAGTTGATACTCACATCGTAAAGGATGGCCAATGCCATGAAGGAGACAATGATGGCGTACAGGGTTCTCCAGCTGGAAAACAGTCATAAAAAAAAGAATCAGGGTATAATTGGACAACAGGATGGGAGCTCCAGAGTTTCTAGTGCTAGAAGGGAATACAAAGTCCAGTTGACAGAGGATTGAGGCTGCTCCAACAGCCCTCACTTCCAAAATTAAATCTAATCTGTAAAACTTAAAGTCATTCAACATTACATTCTCTTTCACATCAAGCACAAAATTCAGAAGCAGTTTCCATGCGGAAACAAAAGAATTCATGTTCTTTTCTTTAATCAGAGTAGTCACTTTTTCCAACTCCATCAACCTCTCTGAAGGACCATAGTTTTCCCCACCGAAATCAAAACCCAAGTTTTTGACCCTTGCTCACAAGTCCATCACATGGCCTAATCAGGTCGTAGTCTCAGCTCTGGCTGGCTCTTATCCACACTCCTCCAATACTTGGTAGAGCGTCCTTGTGTTCTGACCGAGGCTTCCCAACAGCATGAAGCAAACTCCTTGTTCTAACCCCACCCTTTTATTCATTTACTCTGAATTCTGTTCACTTACTTCCAGCAATGTCTTTCAAGGGAGGATTTACAGTCCCAGACCTTATCTGGCTTGGAGAGCTGACAGGCCAATATCTGCACAATTTGGCAAGGAGTCTTGGAGAGTCACGAACCAATTAAGTGAACTAATTGTCTCCTACAAACTCCACTTCCCTTTTGCTCCTCTTATTTCTTCTGGGAGGGCCATTCATTGTCCAACTGTGACCTTACTCCCAAGTTGACCTTTAGCTTCTTTAGCTATTTACATTGTCTGGCTACTTTGTGCATGTGCACACTGGGAACAAGCTCCAGCTGTTCATCTCTCTCACTGATGACTGACTCTGAAAACAGCTGATAACCGGCATCTGGCTCTGGCCCCCTCTCTGCCTCCAACACAGAGCCGTCATCAGAGCCTTCCCCAGACTCCAGGACTGGCCCCTGTTCCTCCCCAACCTCCTCAATGTCTGAATCTGCTGCCCGCTCCGCTGGCCTCTCTCAGGCCACAACACCTTGGCTCCAATGGAAAAGAATGTTGTTTTGATCACACATACCCCCTAGCTATCTATAGTTTCCCCCTCACACCCCCACACCTTCAGCAGGCCTGACTGTGGCAGTTCTGAAGATGCTCCCAAAATGGCTTCAGGGCTAATACCTATGGCCCTGGAATTTTCTCTTCTGCAAAATGTAACTCTTCTCCATCCATGTCTGAATTAGCTTCTCCATCCATGTCTGAATAGGGCAAGATGACCAGTTTGGTTGTAGATCACAGAGGAGACATGACTGTCCATTCACTACATGATTGCCCTGCTTTGCATCGACAGCCACAAACACCCAACAGATGTCCTCTCTGACAATGTAATTGGGCCCTCCACTGGATTTGAGGCCAAAACACATTGCTACCAGTATTGTAAGATGCTGAAGGAGAATGCTTTCCTTTGCATCCCACAAGTGTCCTTCTTTTTTAAAATGATTTTTTAATAAACATCAAAATATAAAATGAAAATGAAAATAGTGGGAAAATGGTGAAGGGAAATGAAAAGAGGAAGAAGCGTCTTGCCTTTTTTTTTGGGGGGGGGGATAGGCCCAGTGTTCAAGTCTCTCCAGATCCTTCTGGATTTGGAGCCTATTTTCTAAAGTGTTGGCTATTCCACTAGCTTGTTATCATCTGCAAATCTGATGAGTTCCCCATTTATTCCGAGAAGTCGAGGTGGTACAGTGGTTAGAGTGCAGTACTGCATATTACTTCAGCTGACTGCTAGCTGCAGTCCACAGTTCAAATCTCACCAGGCTCAAGGTTGACTCAGACTTCCTTCCTTCCAAAGTGGGTAAAATGGGGACCCAGATTGTTGGGGGCAATATGCTGTCTCTGTGAACCACTTAGAGAGTGCTGTAAAAACACTATGAAGTGATATATAATTCATGGGTTTTTGCTATTCCCTCATCTATCATTGATGATGATGTCAAAGAGTACTGAACCCAAGTGGGGTACCCAGAAGCATATTTCCCTCTGATGTAGTTTCATTGAGGGCTAAATGTTGATTGTAGTGCATCAGCCAGTTATGAATCCATGAAATGAATGATATCTATTCCACATTTTCCTCTCTTATCAAGTAGTAGGTTGTGGTCTACTTTGTCAAATGCTTTACTAAGGTCCTAGCATACTATGCCACAGCATTTTGCTGGTCCACTAATTGTGTCATTTTATCAAAGAATGCAATAATATGTTTTGGCATCTAGTTATAACTTTGCTTGCCTCTAGGTGTTTGATGATTTTTTTTACTCAATAATCTTTTCCAGGATCTTCACAGGTACTGATGGCAGGCTGATTTGTCTGTAGTTTCCTGGATTCATTGCCCCCCCTTTTTTTTAAGATGGGAACCTCATCAACTCTTTGTAGTTCCCCAATACTCCAGGATCTTTAAAGATATAGTTCAGTGATTTTGTGATCGTATCTGCTATCTCCTTCAGAATTCTGGGATGTAAACCATCTGGTTCTGGTGATTTGAATTCATCTAGGATAGAGAGGCATTTCTTACCTATTTTGGACATGTACTACTAGTCTGTTTTTATGGTTCTACTTTTGGTAGGTTGAGGTATTGTTTTTTTTTTCATTTGCATGTAGACAGGTTGAAATACTGATTTAAGCAGTTCCACATTGTACCTACTGCCATTCACTTCCTTGCCATTTCTCTCCATTGGCCCATCCCAACTGATGACTCAGCCAATCTCTTCCTCCCTGTGCTCCAAAGCTTTCTGACAGAATCCAACTACAATTGAATTCAGACACTTTCCCTTCCCCAGTGAACTTTCTTCAACCTTAAGCATAGAAACTTTGGGAGAAACATCCTTAATCAATTGATAAAGACTCTTCAAACAGGCATATTCCTACTAGGCATCCAACACAAACACCCTTCTTAAATCATTTGGAATCTTCTTATAAAGTCAGCAGTGACAAAGATCCTGTTGGGCATTAAGAGATGCTCTGGTCCCATGGAGTGCATATGGATTGCCCTTCTCCATGAGATTCCACTCACCTAGCTTCACAGAATTTCTTGGTCACGCTTGGTCGGTTCTGACTCAGTCGATACCGGAACCACCTCTCTACTTGCCTTGGTTGGAGGTCGCACTGCTTGGCTAAACCTCTGACTTCTTCCTGGAAGGCAGGACACAGAACCAGGTGAGAAAAGCTGCACAGCCAAGTCCCAAAACCACATTGCTGAGAAATGCAACAGGGCATAGTTTTTAATTTTTCCTCAATTTCTCTGTGCTATGAATACACAGAGAGAGATACAGGGGGGGGAATGGGACAGAGAGGTGGCCCCCACCCTCCTGATCTTCCAGAAAAATTTGAAGACCTGGCTCTGCCAACTTATATGGGGCTTGCGGTGTGGCATGTAAACCTGGGAGTGAGTAACATAAGAAGGGCATTCAACTCACCTTTTCATGTCTATCTTACTCTATCATTGTTTGTATTAGGCTCCCATTTTATTTATGTGTTTTATTTTTGAATGATGTTTATCCTTTGAGCTGTAAACTGCCCATTGTCCCCCTGAGAGTGAGATGGGTGATATTTATCTACAAACCTGTGTAGAAGTGACTCACCTTTTGGGGATTTTCCCTCTGCTTTGTATAAAAAGCTTCCAGGATCTGGTTTGGAGGAGGTTTCCACCTCACCTTTTCTTCCAAACCTAGTTTTTTGCCCAAGGGGAGGGCGATTTTTCTGGAAAAGGCAACAGCTTCAGTCAGGTGAATGAATACTGGCTAAAAGTAAGGTTCTACACTTGGGCAAGAAAAACCTCATTTTTAGGTGCAGGCTAGGTGAAATGTGGCTTAATGCTGATAAATGTGAGAAGGATCTTGGAGTCCTAGTGGACAATCACTTAAACATGAGCCATCAGTGTGTGGCTGCAGCCAAAAAGCCAATGCAATCCCAGGCTGCATTAATAGAGACATAGAATCAAGATAACATAATGTTCTAGTACCACCTTACAAAGCCTTAATAAGACCACAAGTGGGATATTGCAACCAGTTCTGGTCATCACACTATAAAAAAAAGATGTTAAGACTATAGAAAGAGTGAAGAAGACCTCCAAGTTTCCATTCAATTCTATTCTACAGTTGCACAAATTCAACTTTTACCCTGTATCAATGGATGGATTAAATACTTGACAGAGGAGAAACATATTGCTCTGTATTCTTTGTGGTTCCTGGTTAAGGAAGAGGTAGTGGCCAAGACCAGGAGGGTCTTTGCCAACCTTCATATTGAACCCTAATCATGCCACTTCTTAGGAAGTGTTGTGGCCCTTCAGCAGCCAGCAGAGCTGGCAGCAGATTTGGACAATGAGGAGGTTAGGGAGAAACATGGGCCAGTCCTAGAATCTGTTGAAGACTGATGAGCACTCTGCATTGGAGACAGAGATGGGGGCAGAGCTGTCTGACAGTGATCAGCTGCCTTCAGAGTCAGACATCAGTGAGGCAGATGAACAGCTGGAGTCTGTTCCCAGTGTGTGTATGCAAAGAGTTACCAGATGAAGGGAACAGTTAAGGAACAAGGGTTAACTTGGGAGTAAGACCACAGGTGGACAGTGAATGGTCCCTCCTATAGGGAATAAAAGAGGAGTAAAAGGGTGTGTGTGTTTGCAGGCGACAATTAGTTCATTCCTGCATTCTTGCCAAGTATTGAAGTGTCTAAATATATCGGCCTGGCCACCCTCCAAACCTGATGAAGCTTGGTAATTGGGAGCTATCTTGAAAGACTGTGGGAGAGGAAAGACTTTGCTGGAGAGGAATTCATTGTAAATTAAATAAAAGGGGTTTATAGAGACAAGGACTCGGCTTCATGCTGCTGGGAAAGCCTAGGTCAGAACAGGAAGCTAATGCATACAACAAAGCAATGTCAGGCGTGATAATGCCATGTTCAACTTTCCTTGGCTCTCATTTGTCAACCTTACAAATTCAGTTCCTCCAAAATGGTTTCTAAAGGCAAAAGGTACATTCCACTGTTGCAAGCATTTGTGTGGGGAGGGAAGGAAAGGTCTCTCCAAACAGGTTGTCTCTTCCTTCCACTACTCCTTGGTTTTGACTGAAAGAAGCAAAGGCAATAGCTTGCCTTTCGAACAAGAACCGGAGGGCGACCAGCAAGAGAGCCATGGGGATGCAGAGCAGGAGGTGATGGGGTTGGGGATAGCGGATGTCCTCCGTCTCCTGCATGTCCTCCCAAGTGAACCCTGGAGGTAGCCAGTATTCCTGTCTCCAAAGCCATTGTGTGAGCTGAGCCATCTCCCTGGGAAGAGAGAAGAAAAGCAAGGGGGTGAGATGGGACACTAATAGAGTGTTTTCAGAAGGAGGGTCCCTTCTCAGCCCTTCCTACTCCAGCAACACTACTCCAGCTCCTCCCCTTCCTGCCATGCAGTGGTGAAATTCATTTTTTTTTCCTACTGGTTCTTTGGACATGGCTTGGTGGGCATGGGAGGGGAAGGATACTGCAAAATCCCCATTCCCTCCCCACTCTGGGGCCAGCCACAAGTGGCATATGCCAGTTCTCCAGACTACTCAAACTTTCCGCTACCAGTTCTCCAAAACTTGTCAGAACCTGCTGAATTTCACCCCTGCCGCCATGCTTGTCATTAGATCAGGTCCAGAAACAGACAATTCAAGGATTATTGAAACACTTGTGTGATCCCGTATCACATGCCTAGCTTACAATTTTGCCATCCCAAAAAGTGGCAAAGAGAACTAGGGTCAGCTATGGTAGATTTCATTCTTAATAATAGGAATAAAATGGGCAAGGGGTGGAAGTTGTTTTTTATTGCTCCTGGAGGGCAGGGGACCATCAGAGGATTGGAAAAGAGCTGATGGGGTTCCAATTTTCAAAAAAGTAGAAAAAATTGATTCAGACCAATCAGCTTGACATTACTACCTGGGAAAATCCAGAGAAAAGGTGAACAAACAGCAGATTTTTATGTGAGAAATGAATGAGATGAGTACTGGAAGCCACAATGGGTTTGTTGAAAGTAGATCATCCAAGCAAACCTGATTGTCTTCTTTGATTGACAAAATCAGTGGAGTAAGGAAATGCTAAGGATATAGTATACTTAGACTCCAGAAAGGCATTTGATAAACTAGAGTTTAGCCGTCTTTTGGGTAAGGCAGAACATAGTACCACCATCAGATGGATTTGCAGTTGGATCACCAATCACACTCACTGTGCAGTTCTCAATAGGACTACAGCAACATGTGGTTGTTGCATGTACTGGGATACCTCAAGATTCTGTCTTAGGCCCAGTGTTCTTCAACATCTTCATAATTGACCTCGATAAGGGATTTGAAGAATGCTTAAATTTGGACACCAAGGGTGCTCTGGGTGGCCTCAAAGATGTCTTTCTACTGAAGGACTCTGTAGGAACTGAGGTCCAACAATTCTGGAGCCCAACAGTTCTGGAACCTGGAGCAGGTTCAGTTTGAAGAATCATTTTAAAGAAGCAACTGAACTTTCGGGTTTTTCTTTGTAGATATTTTGCTTCTCATCCCAGAAGCTTCTTCAGCTTTCACTGGACTGATGGTGGAATGGAAAGATTTATACTCCTTGCAGACTAGTTATTTGCATTCTTTTGGTGAGTTGTTGAGGTCACCTGGAGGTTTATCTGTCCTCAGGGTCACCTGAGTGGTGCAAATGGGTGTGGAGCCTTCTTGGAATTGTTGAAAGGACTGTGTTGTAGACTGGAGGTAGATGATGCCATATCATTCCCCCTCTGTTGAAAGAAGGCTGTTCAGTTTTGACATAGATGTCCTCTTTGACCCCTCTTTCAAACCAGTGGTCTTCTCCGTCCACAATCTGGACTTTGCTGTCTTCAAAAGAGTGGACTTTGTCTTTTGAATGCAGATGGATTGCTGAATCTAGTTATGGTGAGTTTACTCTCCTAAATTGTGCCACACATTTGTGACATGGTTGCTTTGTTTCCCCAATGTACAGATCTGCACATGGCTCAGTGCATTATACTGCATATACTACATACAACCAATTTCATTGTAATTTTAGTACAATGACAATAAAGATGATGATGATGATGATGATGATGATGATGATGATGATGATGATTATTATTACTACTACAATGTCCATTGTATCACTTATGTGTGTACTTAATGGAACTACATCCAATTATGCCTGCATCTTACTTTTTCTTAAAGGGAATAGTTAAGAGTAATACCAGGCCAAATATTTGCCAAACACTGACCCAGTTATAATTTTTCATACAAATGAAAGGTTTAAGATGTTGGAGGAAATGATATTCATGATATAAGTCTGAGCAGTGAAAAAATATAAACAAAATATGGGAAGTTATGTTTGAACAGTTTGTGTACAAATGAAATTATTTTAAAAAATAATAGCCAAGATGTACGATAGTCTGTAAATTGTAACCACAATCCTAAAGCAGCATAAATCTTCTCATTCATTGCAAGCTGTCTACTACTTCATTAAAAAGGGTTTCTAGTGAAATGGCCAAGTATGCTGTGCTGTAAAATACCGAGTACATCAGGAGCTCAGAAAAACAGGAAAATTACAGACTCTTGATTTTCTACTGTACCGATATGCCTTTTTACATCATGCCACCCTGGGATATTAGGGAATTGCAAAAACATGTTTTGCAAAAATCACCCCATTCTTGTTTATACATTTCTTACTTCCCTGCCATAAAAATATAGGATTTTGTTGTTGCTGTTGGTAAAATTTTGGAAGGATGATCTCTATTTTAACCATGGTCATCCTGGCCAAATCAGGATAATTGGCAAGTATGCATTTATTGCTCTGGTCTTAATACATCCAAGATAACTGCAGTGTGCTTAGTAAGTCTTTGTTAAACACGGCAGAAATATTTTGTTAGATGCCATGTGAATTCCGCTACTTTGCTGTGAAATTCTTTTTTTTTTTCTAAGCTACATCCTCTGACATGGATGCCAAGATATGTGTTTTTCCCCTGCTCTTTTTTTTTCTTCCCTGTTCCCAATTTTATGGAAGAATTATTCATTGTTAATTTCAGTTTCATTAAAAAAAAAGAAAAGAAATTACTTATTTCTGTCCAATAGTGAATTAAATCTGTTCTCAAAAGGAAAATATAAAGCATAACTGAACTGTGCTATAAGGGCAGCAGCAGAAGGCCTTAGTTTATCTTTTATTGATTGGACTCGGGGCGGCGCACAGGAAAATATTAAAACAACAATATAAAATATACAATACTTTAAAAATAAATTAAATAAATTTAAATAAATGACACAATGGCTGAGTGGTTACAGGCACAGACGTTATCAGCTCAGCCTGGGTTCGAGACCTGAACACTGTGTGATGGGGTGAGTTCTTATATTACCTCACTAGCCTAGAAGTTCAAGAGCATGCAAATGTAAGTAGATAAATACGTACCATACTTCAGTGGGAAGATAAGAGTGTTCTGTGTACCTCAGTATATAGTCATGCTGATTCATGACCATGGAAATATCTTAAGACAACACTGGCTCCCATGGCTAAGAACAGAGATGAGCATCACTTCCTAGAGTCAGACATGACTGGATAGGAGAAGAGCTTTACTTTTTCCTTTCATTTGCTGGACTATTAAGTTTCATCTTATATGGATCAAATCAAGTAGCACAAACTGCTGCCTGAAATTTGCAAAGCCAGTGGTAATGAAGATTGAAAATGCCATGCTAAACTAAGCCGATAGCATATTTATGACTTTTTTTTTAGCAATTCCCTATGCTTTTAGTCTCTCATGTTACACCAGAAACATTATGAAGGTAGATCAAATCAAATCACATCAATTTGGCATACTCAAAGTATCATAATATACACATTTGTTTTGGAAATTTTAAGCAGCAGTCCCCAATATTTGGCTTGGTGGCCTGGGAGGAGGAGAAAGCAGGGAACTGGGCCTTGCGAGTGGTGGGCTGGTGCACCCGCGCTCAGATGCGCATGCAGCTCAACTTGCATGAGCAGCGAGCAGATACACCTGCGCATGTGTGCGCAGTTCAACTTGTGGAAGTTGAGTTGTGTGCACGTGTGTATGCGTGCATGCCTGCGGCTCATGCAAGTTTGTGCTACATGTGGGTGCATACGTGCTGGCCCACTGCTTGCATGGTCTGGTTGCAAATAGACCACAGCCTGGTTTAGTTTAGTTTTAGTTTTATTTGATTTATATAACCGCCCCCTCTCCCCAAAGGAACTCGGGGCGGTGCACAGGGATTTAAAAACATACAAAACAGAATAATAAATATTTAAAATCGAATTAAACTCTAACC
>JAPKID020005353.1:0-11173 GCA_026931265.2 Tropidonophis doriae | reverse complement strand
CTTTGCTGGCTGGAGAATTCTGGGAGCTGAAGTCCTTCAGACTTAAAGTTGCAAAGGTTGGAGACTCCTGCTTTAGAAGACCAAATACTTAAAAACAGGATTACAAATACCATTAAAAAATCAATGTTTGAAATTATGGGATATCCAGATATTGACATATATGCCTCAGAATACAAAAATCAGACAATCCTGTTTTATTGAATGAAAATAGTTCATGCTGTTTTAATTTGTGTCACGTTTTAATTGCATAGCTCTATAAATCAATTTAATAAAATAACAGTAAAACCGATCATCTAATTGTAAAATTGCAGCCTGCATGAAATCAAGTAGCAACAGCATGCCTAGATTTAAGAGGTACATAGGCACACTATTTTTTTTTAAATCCCTTTCTTACTTTACAGATTAATTTGTCTCTAGATTATATAGGTGTGCTATAATCAGAATGGAGTTGAGCACCTTCAAAAGCTTTTATTAAAAAAATGTTTACATGAACTATTACGATTAAACCACATAATAATGTTCTGTGAGAATGCTTAGATAAGCAAGCCGAGAGAGATCAGAAGGCTTCCTCCCAAAATTAGAAGTGATGAATAACAAATGACACCATAGCTGCCTGGTCTCAAGTTATGATGGGTTTTAATAGTTGATACCAGCCTCTTAAACTGCCTAGAAAGTGAATAGATCATCAGCGCAAAGAGCTGTTGCTTCTAATAACTTCTGGTTCACGGTCTGTATCATAACCTCACCAAAAGTGGGTTCCAGAACTCTTCCTCGATTGGAAAATTATCAGTTTGTTCCGACAATTTAGGAAATTATGGCACATTTTTAAATGGTCTGCTCAGCATGAGATGGTTGAGGTGTGACACATCAGAGTCCACTGCTGCAACATTTTTCTTCCTTTGCCATGAGTCCAGGAGCGGCTCAGTTTGTCACACCAGAGGAGGCAGCTTGAACAGTTACGGATGGAACTTCCAAGCAACCCATGGGCACTTCAGAACATGCCTCAGGTGCCATTATCGGGAACTCCTAACAAATCAATCTCCAACGTGCATTGTAAGTACCTGCACAGCCATTTGGGTGGGCATTCTTGATAGCCAAAATAAAGGAAGAGGGTAAAATTCCACTCCATGTGTTTTCAAGGGCTTTTTATATGTAAATGATTTTCATTGAAGAGACAGAGGGGGACTAACTCATTCATTATTTAAATAGTGGATCTTGGAGCACAGATTTCAATTTCTTCCACACAAATTGGCCCTGGCACTCCGTAACACTGGCCCTCAAAATACAGAGAAGCATCTGACAATAAACTAATAGGGAAAATTTAGTTAAACGTTGCTTCATTACATTTAAAAAAAAATACCGGTAACCAAAGAGCAAAATAAAAAGAGAGTTCCACAACTTGTTTCATTGTTCCATTGCCCCTTTACAGTACAATACAACAGCAGAGTTGGAAGGGACCTTGGAGGTCTTCTAGTCCAACCCCCTGCCTAGGCATGGAATCCTATTCCATTTTAGACAGATGGCTATCCAACATTTTCTTAAAGACTTGCACTGTTGGGGCATTCACAACTGAGGCAAGTTGTTCCACTGATTAATTATTCTAACTTAGGAAATTTCTCCTCAGTTCTAAGTTGCTTCTCTCCTTGATTAGTTTCCACCCATTGCTTCTTGTTCTGCCCTCAGGTGCCATGGGAATAGGGTCTCTCCCGAGCTCCCTTTTTAGCTGCGATAACCTCCTGAAACCATCTGCCAGCAAAAACAGAGCTCCGGAGGGCCACCCATGGTCCTCCCGAGCTCCATTTTTGCTAGCAGAATGCTCGGGTTGCCACCTAACACAAGTGACGTTGATCTGACTATGCCCCCCCCGGCCATGCCCTCCCTTCCCCCCTGAGGTCAAACACAACCCCGGTGTGGCCCTCAATGAAATCGAGTTTTTGACACCCCTGTCTTAGGTTATCTGCGCCCCCTGACTAATCACGGCATCATCATTCAGGGCGCCAAGCCAACTGACAGAGCCAAGTTTTAAGGCCCTTCTGAAAGGCCCCAAAAAAGTGGGAATGGGTCTCACCTCTGGCAGGATGTTAGCCTTTGAGCCAGTGCAGATGAGGAAGCAGGCTTGACAAATTCGACTGAAATTCTTCTTGAGTCATACAGGCTAAACACTACAAGATTATTGAGCCTAGCTGTTGCTTTCCCTTCCCTTTCAATTCTCAGCAAATTAGGGCATTTGAGTTCCTTTTTCAGATTTCCCTGGTTTCCTGGGTTTAAAGCATGCTTTTGTTTAAAAACTATTTGGTTCTTCTAAGGTCATCTCTGTAACTTTCTATGTATGAGAATTTGGTCATCGATCTGATGCCCTTTTGTTTTTCGTTCCAAAATCCCCTCCAATGTCTTCTTGCAGCTGCATTAAGACATGTTGTGGCCCAGATGTATAAAATCCACCCTTGTAGGCTAAAATAACACCTCTGCATTCTCAGATGTTTTTAGAAGAAACTGATTGCATGTTGTTTTTTTTTGTTGCCTAAGGAAAGGAAAGGAAAGGAAAGGAAAGGAAAGGAAAGGAAAGGAAAGGAAGGACATGTAAAGATAATTATGTTATTGGCGAATAAAGTAATTATATTATGTATATCAGCTAACATTATGTGTTATATTATGTATATCAGCTAACACAGACACATATATACAGTATACAACATGTTTCCCCCCCCAAATAAAACAGGGTCTTATTTTGTTTTGCCCCCGAATTAAATGCTTGGTCTTATTTTTGGAGAGGTCTTATTATTTTTGAGGTCCAGAAAGTGGCGAGCGTGATCACCTCATGGTTACTGCTGTGGTGCAATATTTTCAGGGACAGCTTATTTTCAGGGAAACAAGGTATCTCTATCTCTATTGCTATCTCTATCTCCGTCTCTATCGTTATCGCTGTCTCTGTCTCTGTCTCTATCTCTATTTCTATCTCTATCTCTATTTCTATCGCTATCCCATCGCTATCACCATCACCATATATTCGCTAACATTCACATTGGCAGGTTTAATACACTTCTCTGATGTATTCCTTTCCCTTAAAAAAAAATCTTAATAGTTTTTACTTTACTTTATTTAGACTTATATCCCGCTCCCATCTCCACAAGGGACTCGGGGCGATGAGCTCCATAACAACAACATGTTTGCTAGAAGGAATCATATTCTATTGCGATGGTCTTCAATTTACAGCCACTCATCTCATGAACATTTCAAGTTACATTAGCCCTGAAAATAGTGAAGGACAGCCATTCCTTGCACTTATGATGGTCACAGCATCCCCATAGTCAAGGGATCAAAATTCTAGACCACGGGCATGTATTCACGATGGCGGAAGCACCCAGGGGTGGGGTCGTGCAATCACTATTTGCCACCTTCCCAACTGGCTTCCAACCCAATCAATGGAAGAATCCAGATTTCCTAAGCCCCGTGCAATTCACTCGATAACTTTAGTGATTTGCTTAACAACGGTGGCCATAAAGGTAATAAAAACAGGTGTGACTCACTTAAACCACACACGCCTCACCCTTGTTTAGCAAAGGAAATTCTGGTCCCAATTCTGGTCATAGGTTGAAGGCTACATACGGTTGTCACGTTCAACCTGGCTTCCGCTTGCAAGAAATAATTCTATTTAATAATACTTGTACAATACCTTCAATTAGTCTGATAGCCCATTGAAAGGCGTTCTTATCTCTGCAAAGCTAACTTTCCTTCTTCAAACTGTATTTGATCGCTGAGTAAGGGCTTGTGTTAACAAATTAGCTACACATATTTTACACCCTTTAGTTCTTGCTCTCTTCCTTCTTCTACAGCCCTGTCCCTGCTCCACAGTTCTCTGCAACAAGTGCTGGCTGTTACCTCTGACCAAGATTAATCTAGCATTGACCACACACTCATAACCATCTAAGCAAAGTTTGTCATGGTTCTTTGTCTCTCTCTCTCAGAAGGCTACCTGTAAATTCCTATCACTCTTCCCTACTATTAACCTCACCCCATTCTTAAGAGGTCCGTAAAGGGGGCATGCATAAGCACCCCGTTGTGCCTTCCATCTCTGTCCTACTGTTCCCATTTATTTGTACCCATTACAATCATACTCATGTTTATTCATATGCCTATTATCTTGTAAATTAAAATAAATGAAATAAATTGAACATCAGGCTGGATTTTGGCTGTAGTTTACAGATAAGATTCCCTTACTCTCTCTCTACCACCCTCCCTCTCTCCCTTTCTCTCCCCTAATCTCCCTCGCTTCCACTCTCCCTTTCTCTCCCTCTCTCCCTCTCCCCTCTCCCTCTCTTTCTCTACCTCTTTTCCTTTCTCTCCCTCTCCCCTTCCCTCCCTCCCTCCCTCCCCTTCTCTCCCTCCCTCTCCTTGTCTCTGATTGAAACTCACCTTTATAGAGAAAATCAAGGCAGCAATGCCCAAAGGGAGGAAGCAGCAAATGAGGGTGAAGATGGAGTAGCCCAAATAATCGGGTTCATTGGTCGATTGGACATTGGTGATGAAGACGGTTTGTTGAGGCTGCATAGGTATGGCTCCAGCAGGTCCACCATAACCTTGGTACTGGTATGGCATAGAGGGAGGTGCCCCGTATATTGGAGGGGGTGGATTAATAGCTGATTTCATCGGATCAGGCTCTTGTTCAGGTTGAAGGGATTCATTCATTTGAGGAGACTTCTCGCTCTGTGGATTGCTCATCTTGCAGCCTGCTCTCCTCTCCTTCCCTTCCTTGAAGTTCTGCAATGTCTCTGCTCGCTTCTCTACAGATTCTTCTCCTCCTTCTCCTTCCTTTTTTTTTCAGATGCCCAAGTCCTTCTGATCTTTCCTTTTTTTGCCTTGGTTGCCCTTTTCAATCCTCACTCTACTTGCTTCACCAGCGTCCTTCTCCCATGGACTGAAACTTCTCTTGTCTGCAGATTGGCTTCCCACAGGTGGTTTAATTTATGGTAGACTTGCCCCACCCTCAGAAATAACAGTTCCTAATTGTGGTAGTAGGATAAGGTTTGTCTGGTGTGGGAAATGTGACGATGAAGAAAGAGGGATGGAACTGAACTGGGTGGGGCAGCACTGGCAAACGATGGATATTTCCTTAGCAGCAGATGATGCAAATTCAGTTACTCAATTTTCTTTTTCTCCTCAGTGAGGGCAAGTTAAGGCAGCTCCTCCTACAAAACAGGCCCACCAGCTGACAACTGACAATAGGGGCAGGGTCTGGAGACCCCCTGCATTCATTTCTGGTTCCAGGGTTTCCCTCCACCATCTTCCTGACTGCTAAATCTTTTGCGTGCTGGCTGGATTTATTGCCTCCCGCTAACTGGGAAAAAGAACGAACGGCCCTGTCATCAAACATATTAAAAAAACTCCCTCTAAGCAACGGATGTAGATCTCCTGCAATTGCCTAACAAGGGAGGCCAGCCTATACGTAATAGGCAGTCCCTGATTTATGACTTATTTCTTGTACTATCACTGTTTTTTGATAGTTATTGTGTGCTTAAAGCAACGTATCTCTTGGCTGTCTGGTATATTGCACTATTCCGTTTTTATTTTCCAACGGGGGTGTTTTTTACCCCTAACAGATTTAAGTTTGTTAAGTGAGTTTGGCCCCATTGTACATGGTCTTTTGTTTTGTAGATAGGCTGGTCCAGTCCTTCTCAATGGGCACCAAATATCTCCTGGCGGCAGGGAGCTGACACTCTGAGTTTCCGTCTCCCTTAAGATTTCTGTTTCTCTTTTAGAGGAAATATAAATATTCTGCCTTTTTAATATTTCCTAAAATATTTCATTCTTCTTATAGAGGGGTGGGTGCTAACTTTCTACACTGCCCATGGGAAGCATAACTCCCTGTAGAAGGCATTAGCTTGGAATAGTTCTCATTGGCAAGGTATTGATTTTAATTTAATTTAATTTAATTTAATTAAATTAAAAGGGCGGTGTACAGGCAGCAATAAAATCAGTGATATAGAATATAAAAATACATGAAATATATATTTAAAAATGTATTCAATAATAGATTTAGAACATCCTCATGCCGTTTTCCATTAAAGGAAGGGTTACCACAATTTCAACTTGTTTTAAAATACAAATATTTTCTTTTTCTTTTTTCCCCCCAAAATAATTTTATTGGAGTTTTATAGTGGGAAAGGGGTAAATAGGGTATTGTACAATATTTTGGAACTTCCACATCGAGGTTGGTGACTGCGTCCGAGACTTCTTATAAAATCAGTTCCATTAGGAAATCGTAGAAATAGGAAGGGGTGCATACAGGAGTGCATAAAGGAAGGGTTACCACAATTTCAACTTGTTTTAACCTACAAGTATTTTCTGCAGGGTGTGTATGCTACATGTGGACCTAATAGATACCTTCAGCTAGTGAAGGAAGAGTGGCACCAGTAGGCTATGAGCCAATGAAAGATTAACTGGTAATTAACTAATAGAACATCCTCATACCATTTTCCACTAAAGGAAGGATTTCCACAATTTCAACTTGTTTTAACATACAAACATTTTTCCGCAGGGTGTGTATGCTACATATGGACCCAATAGATACCTTCAGCTAGTGAAGGAAGAGTTGCACCAGTAGGACATGAGCCAATGAAAAATTAACTGGTATCAGACCAAAAAAATATGCACGCACATACACAGGTACAAATACATAAATAAGATGTGAGCAGCCAGTTAAATTAAGCTTTCATTCTGCCCCAGATCAAAACCCATTATAATTTCCTGCTTTAGCTCACTTAACATATTGATCGTTCTGTCCAAACTTGACATTTCTGATTTCCATTTATTTCCAAGGCTGGTTGGAGGATTTGGGGAGTTGAAGTACACACACATAGGGGGCAAAACACAAAGTAGCATTTATTTCACATAAGTTTATATTATAAATGTACATAAGCTTAAACATAAAAAAAATCTTCATAGAATCACACTTCATACATTTAATAAAGCCCTACTTTGTATTATATCAGTGCAGTACACAGAATATTAACAGATGAACAGAGTTGGAAGGGACTTTGCAGGTCATCTAGTCCAACCCCCCTGCCCAAGCAGGAGACCCTGCTTGGGTCAATTTGTTATCAAACTACAGAATGGTTGATGCTCATTGGATAATATGTAATAATAATTTTCAACAATATGAACCAGGTGACAATAAAATCAATTATACAAAAAGGTGAGACAGAGATAAGCCTAGGATTGCATTAAAATTTACAATTTGGAATTAAATGTGTACCAGGATATGGAAAGCTACAGGAAGCCCTAATTGACCAGATGGTTCACTTTTGATTTATGACAACACTGGGTTTTAGGTGTAAAGATAATGTTTAATGGAAGATTGTCCCAGAGGAAACATGAGGAATATCTTTATGGTAGGTTTCCAACAGATCGGGATTTCAGTTCTCACGTCTAGTGTATGGCATGTGAATGAGATTGAGAACCGATTAGGTGTATTTCAATATAAACAGTGTTCAGCGCAAAATCAGCCAATGCTTCACACCTGGCCTCAAAACCTTTCCCAAGCTATTGTTTCAATCTGCGGGTTGATAAGAATCAGAATTCTCAATTAATAGGATTTCAGACCGCCCTGTGTTGTCCTCTGTATTTTATGGGGGTAGTTCTTAGGTGTCGTTGCTGGTCAACAAAGCATGTGTGAACCAGTGGGAAATCTGAAGGACCAGCCTAGGGTTAGATTCTTACATGATTTGAGTTTGATTAAAGTGTTACATGATTTACATTTACATTCATTCAAAGACGATGGTTTTATTTTAGATTTCTGAGTTCTCTTCCCGGTATTAAGAGCAGGAATCATTTAAGGTAATATCGTGTCTTCAGGGATTGTAACTGCCAAAGCCATTCTGTTGAACTTACGTTATTGTGGTCACAATGACGGTGCTGTAAACAATGACCAAAATAATCACCAGGACGATCCATGCAATCCCCAATCCAAGTGCCACATGATCCAAGGTAAGTGCCAATCTGGAATATCTCCTAGCAGACATGATGTCTCCCCGTTGATTGGCTCCTTGAGTCTGAGGGTGGGGAGAGGAAAGAGGTAAAAAAAAGATTATTGATACCCATGTAATTAGTTGACCCTGGGCATGAGGGAGAGCAAGGAGCAGAGGTGGGATTCAGCAGGTTCTGACCAGGTCTGGAGAAACAGTAGCGGAAATTTTGAGTAGTTCGGAGAACTGGTGAATACCACCTCTGGCTGGCCATGCCCCCATCTATTGTCTGCCTCCTGAGTCCCAGCTGATCGGGAGGAAATGGAGATTTTGCAGTCACCTTCTCCTGCCACGTCCACCGAGCCACGCCCACCAAGCCATACTACAGAAGTGGTAGTAAAAAAAATTGCAATCCCACCACTGGCAAGAAAAAGACAAATGTCAAAACAGGCATGAGAAGAACTATTTTAAAAATAAAGATGGCAAGCTTGAAAGCAGAAGGAAAGAAGAAAAGAAAACAAGAAGAGTAGAAAATAAGAAACAATGGTTGGAGACTAGTCAAAGAGAGAAGCAACCTGGAATTAAGGAGATACTTCCTAACGGTGAGGAAAATGAACCAGTGGAAATAACTTGCTTTCAGAAATTGTGGTGCTTTATCACTGGAGGTTGTTAGGAAAAGACTGGACAGTCAGTTATCTGAGATGGTATAGGGCAGGGGTGAGCAAACTTTGCAACACACCCCTGGTATAGGGTTTCCTGCTCGAGCAGGGGGCTGGACCAGAAGACCTCCAAGGTCCCTTCCAGCTCTAGTCTATTCTACATAAGGAAGAAGCAAAGAACAAAAACGATAAAGAGGAATGCACTATATACAGAGTGAAACAAAAGAAATGATGAAGATAGTATTTATTCTGTGTGTGTTTTGCCAGTACTGATCTTACTGCAAAAGGACAAAAATCAGCCTGTCTCAAATTAATTCAGTGAAAGATCCTTTTATCCATTTGCTGCACTTGTAACCTTTTAAAAATCAAAGTCTTTGATAAACTATTCCAATCAATTTAGCTCACCAGACTGATGAGTACAGGACTTTGTGTGATGTGAGACTTTTCCGGGCAGGTTGCACTGGAAATGGATCAACATCAACGAAAAATAAATAGATTTAGTGGAGAAAAACAACCACCACCCTACTCCTTTACAAAAGGAACCTGGCAGCTGCTGGGGAATCTGTTTATGTTCAAATCAAGTTCTTGCATGTGTTTTGACCACATGTCGGAGCCAAGCGGTGAGAAACCATTGCGAATCTGTGCCATGAGGAAGAGTTTGCAGTTTAGTTTACAGATTGATTCTGGCATCAGGCTGTTTGCTTTAATTTTTAAAGAAGCAGTTCTCCTAGGTCAGGGGTGTCAAATTCAAGACCCGCAGGCCAGATCTGACCCATGGGGTGCTTAGATCTTGCTTGTGGTGTTCTGCCTGAGGCTCCCCAAGAGCCTGAAGCCAACTCCTGGCCCTGGCAAAAACCCCTTTTATTAATTGACTGTGACTTCAGCTTATTCACATGCAGCAAAGTCTTTCAAGGGAGGATTTACAGTCACAGACCTTATCTGGTTTGGAGAACTGATAGGCTGATCTGCAGAACTTGGCAAAGAGTTTCTGAGAGTCACGAGGCAATTAAGCGAACTAATCGTCTCCTGCAAATTCCACTCCCCTTTTGCTCCTCTTTTATTTCCTCCAGGAGGGGCCATTCATTGTCCTCCTGTGGCTTTACTCCCAAATCGGCCCCTGTTCTTTAGCTGTTCCCTTTGTCTGGCAACTCTGCGCATGCGCACACTGGGAACAGGCTCCAACTGTTCATCCGCCTCACTGATGTCTGACTCTGAAGGCAACTGATAACTGGCATACGGCCCTGGCCCCATCTCTGCCTCCGACACAAAGCCCGCCTCAGAGCCTTCCCCAGACTCCAGGACTGGCCCAGGTTCCTCCCCAACCTCCTCACTGTCCGAATCTGCTGCCAGATCTGTTGGCCGCTGGCGGGCCACAACACAAATCAAGGTTGTCCAAAAAGTTGCCCCCTTGAAAAGGTAGATTGCTGGTTTAACTTAGGTGGAAGCAAACCTCTAGGTTTGCTATCTTAGCGAAATGTAGGTCTTCATTTCCACCTCACCTATAGATGTGACTATATTAAAGAATAAACCTTGGGAAGAATATTCCTGCAACACCTTTAAGTGTGCCACTTTGTCCTTTATTCTCTGCACTTTGCAAATCTATGTCAACCCAAATGGGATCCATAGAAGCAGAAGGACATAATCTTATAAAGCATAATTTTATTTTTCTGCCGGCCTATAACTTTTTATGTAGCATGTAGGAACACACCTAATGAAATCTACCATAATAAATGGCTGGGAAAGTGTGATATCGTGAAGTAACCAAAGGGAAGAATGCTTCGGTGCCATAAAAGCTTGCAGAGCTGTGGCTAGGATTTACCAAGGTCTCAAATTATGTCTTTTTCTTCATCACCGTGAGTTTCTTCCAATACTTTCCATTAACTATAGCTTATGAACTAATACATCTATGTCTGTTTTTATTTCATTTTCTGATGAACTCCAAACCTTGGGGGAAATTAGCCCATTTTCATATCCTCCCCTCCCTGGAAATTAACACCCACCTCTTGCCAATCAGAATATTGCAATCAGATGTGCATTATTGCTCCATAACCAAACTTTGCATTAAGATTCCGTTTCCTGGTGGAGCTTAATCTGGGGGCTTGGACAATGCCAGGTGGCTGATCAGGACAATACTAGCAATCAAAGAAGCCTCACAGCCCACCATCCTCTTGCTTGTTGGAGAAATGTTGCCTATCAAGGGTTCATCTCTAAAAAGTTAAGGAGCGTTGGAAGATGGAACCAAAAGTCACCATAGGCCGGAGACAAATAGGAAAATCCCAAACAGCTAAAAGGCAAGATCGAAAGCATTGGAGATCAGAAGATCTAGAGACAAAGGAAAGAACAATAGAAAAAGGAAGAGAGAAAAGAAGGGAAGGGAGGTGGAAAGAGAGAAAGGAAGATGGGAAGGAGGGAGGGAGGAAGAAAGGGAAGGAGAGAGGGAGGGAGAAGGAATAGGGGAGGGAGGGGGAAAGAGAGAAAGGAAAATGGGAGGGAAGGAGGGAGAGAAGACAAGAAGGAAGGAAAAAGAATGGAGGGGGGAAGGAATAAAGGAAG
>JAPKID020005352.1:0-11174 GCA_026931265.2 Tropidonophis doriae | reverse complement strand
AAACCTTGATCTGGGGAGCGGGGGGAGGGGAAAAAGGGGGGAAAAGTTTGTATGAAGAACTGATATTTGTATTATGTTTGATGGAACAATAAAACTATTTTTTTTAAAAAGAATCTACTGCATTCCATTTTGAGAGAAGCATGTGTTACTAAACTTATTCCTCTTATATTCCTTTAAAGGGAGAAACTTTTGATTTTCCGGAAATAGTTCCATTTCGTCTTACTCATAACATGGTCAATGCGATGGGTCCAATGGGCACAGAAGGGCTCTTCAGGAGAGCTTGTGAAGTTACCTTAAGACTTATGCGTAACCAGAGAGAACCACTCATGAGGTAAAGAAAGAGTGGTCTTCAAACAGGATGGGGGAATGCACATAAAATCATTACACCTAATTATTTCAACTTCACATTTTCATTATTGTCATGCTACATTGCATAAATGATGATAATATCCATTTAGTTGTGTCCACCTCTTGGGAGATTTTATGGGTCAGGTCTCTCATCTTCTGATCTTGCACTTTTGAGTTTTTCGATGCTCTGGCTAGCATCAGCTTTGATGGTGATCAGCCACCATATTCTTTGAAAGCCTCGTTTCCTTTTATACATTGCATAAATAAGCCTTGTAATATTCAATGGGTAGTATTGCTAACATTTTTTTTCTTTTTCTCTGTTTGTGTGACTCAGAGATCAGACCAAACAGGATAGTCATGCAATTATAAACAATTGTGCTAATAAGAAAGAGTTACAAAGAATTATTTTGTGATCATCTCCTCTGGATTTGCTCATGGCATTTCACAAATAAGTATTAGAAAATGGTTTGCAATGGGAAAACCAAGGTAGATAAAAGTCTAGTCACAGGCTTTCAGCTCAGAATCAATGCACTTACTAACTTTTTAAGGCTCTTATAGAAATCTAGAAATAATATTATATAGTCCACAATGTGAAATCACAATTGCCAGTTCTTTAACTGGTATTGGCCTTCATATGCATCAAGTTCTTCTCAAGAACCTAGGATGTCATAATGTGTTGGCATAGTATATATCTGTATCCAAGAAGTGTGGCTATTTGTAATTGACAGAAAGTTTGTCATTGTGCCAATAACCTCTGAGACCACCACAGCCAGTTTATGCCACGCTCAACATCACTTTTCAGAACTTGATACTTGATCTCTTCCAATTCTTTGACTCCTATTTTACATCCCGTGATTATGGTCGGCCAGCTATTTACACTGGATTTGGCATTTTTACCAAGTCCCTTCCAAGGAAATGAGATTGGTAGATATTTTTGAATGTATTAAAGTATCACCACAAAATATAAGCTATTCCAACAAAAACTTTTGCCTTTTTGCAGTGCATTATTTTGTCAAGATATTTGTAGATATTTCAGTGCACCATTGTTGCTACTTTGCCATGCTGTTGTTTGTAGGCAATCTGATTAAGATGATTATTATTTTATAATCTACTCTCAGCAAATTTGAATAGTAACTGAATCTAATGAGACTTATTCTAACAAATGCAATTAAAAATATTTTGTTCCCTTCCAAATCTAGTGTTTTGAAGACTTTTCTGCATGATCCCCTTGTTGAATGGAGTAAACCAGTTAGAGGCAATACAAAAACCTTGGTAAATGAAACTGGAGAAATTGTCAATGAAAAGGTAAGCTGGTAAAACTCAGGGTTAAACACTCAAACTTTGCACCAGGGCAGTAAACAAATAAAAATGTTAAGTAACATAACTTTGCTTTGAATGATAACTGAATTTGTTCAAGAAGAACAAACAGAATGGGAACAGATAACTACAAGAATTGGAATCTTTGACCTATTTGTTTTTCATCAGGTCACACTCATATATTGATGAGTGTTAGCAGTTTTTTTTAAACAATTATTTCATTCGTTAATACAAATAGTATTCATAAATATTTATTTTTGTGATGCTGATTTTTATAATACAAATAAAAATGATACTTTAAAAACATGCTGGTCTCATTTAAACTTTATAAATTGTGCTTTTAATTTTTTATTACCAAAATATACATTCAGTTACCTCTTTTTTCCATGCCTTCAAGTCATTTTTTAAATTTTTGGTAAGATTTTGGAAGTTTTCATTGCCTGCTTCCTATGGCAGAGACATAGTTCCTGGCCCAGCTAGCTTTATGTCTCAGGTGGAACTAGAACATATGGTCTCCCAGTTTCTAGTTTGTTTTCCGAACTTCTGGTTAGTCCATTGAGGCTTTTTTTTTGCCCTCTCCAGGCTTCAGAAAAGCCTCCGGACGCTGGGGAGGGCGAAAAATGGCCCCAACAGGCTAACCAGAAGTTCAGAAATGATCCGTTTCCAGCTTCCAGAGGACCCAACAGAAGGTCGTTTTCAAACTTCCGGTGGCCTGTTAAGGGTGTTTTTCACCCTCCTCAGCCTCCAGAGCTTTCCTGATCCCTGGGGAGGGCAAAAACTGCCTCACCTGGCCCTCCGGAAGAGTGAAAAATCAGCTACCTGGCACATGCATGCGTGCTGGAGCTGACAGCTGGCATGCCAGCAAATATAGTTCCATGTGGCACAGGTTCGCCATTATGGGCTTAGCATTTAGTACACAAGTGTCCATCTCAATCATATCATGTGACATTACATGGCATCGCAATATTTTTTGCCTTTGCGGAGCTGGGGTGGGTGTGGTCTGTGCATGCGCCTAGCCTGCGGGCCACCAGTTTGATACCCCTGGTATAGTACATAGTACTCATTTTTATATAATTCAATAAACTTTCACTGGGAACTCAATCTTTTATGTTGGAGAGAGAAAGCTACAATACTTACCACTAAGAATGTAGCTTCTAAAGTACTAATGACATCTTTCTCTTATGTACATAATTTTTTTGTTTTTCAGGCCAAGACTCATGTGCAAGATATAGAGCAGCGGCTGCAGGGCGTAATAAAAAATAGGAACAGGGTGAAGGGCCTACCATTGTCAATTGAAGGACATGTTCACCATCTTATTCAAGATTCAACTGATGAAAACTTGCTGTGTCAGATGTATCTTGGTTGGGCACCCTATATGTGATATGCAGTCATTTGCAGCCAACATTGTTAGTTTAAAAAAAAAAAAACTTTAGTAAATTCTGCTAATGCAAATCAGTGTATAAATATGTATTGTATATAAATACTGTTTCCACTGATACAGTGGAAATTCTGTAAATAGAACTTATCCCAGTAAAAAAAAATTGCTTACAAAATGCAAATTATTCTGTTTATCACAATGCTGTTTCCACAAGCTTAATAATACAATAGTAGATCTTTGAGCTAGGAATGTTGAAGATACTGGATGTTTAATAGGGTAAACCAGATGAGAATAAATGAAGTTTAAAAATAGAACAGAACTACACAGTACATTCCCATTCCTTTTTGTCCTTACAGAGCATCCTTGTTTTTACTGTGTATATGTAACACATTGTTTAGAGTTTTTTCTTCTTTAAACATTTCACTTTTCTTTGAAGATTTCACTAAGTCTTACTCGCATAAAATTCTCATTCTTCAAGTTCCTTTCATCTCCTTTACTATTCCATCAAAAAGCTGTTTTGGCTTCAATCCCTTTTAATTTTCTTACTTAACCAAACCATTTCAACATTACATTGCAAATCATACAGTAAAATAAGAGTTTGAGTTGTGTTGCTTACAGGGCCTAATTCATGTATGTGTGATTGTGTGTTACAGAAAGTGAATGCATTTAAGATGACTTGAGTACGAAATCAGGAATAGAGGGGCTTCAGATTCCTATTAGAGGAGGAAAAATGAGAGTCAAAAAATTGTAGCTGGTCTACATACTTAAGAAAGGAGAATTCAGGGGATTTAAATATTAAATCTTTCAACGGTAACAATTATGAATGAGAAAAGGAATACTTCACTGAGAATTATTCTTCAAATAATTTTCACCTAAAGATTATGTCTATTATTATTATTAAAGACAGTTGTACTTTACCCAAAACACTGATTTTATGATAGCTATATGCAGACAAACATCCATTATTATTTTTTGTTTCAAAAAGTTTTATTGGTTTTGACAAATTATATTATTTTATAATTTATATTATATTATATACATTATTATTTTCAGCTTGATTTTACTTCTCCCCCCCCTTGCTCCTGATCGTCCTCTTATTCCACTTCTCCCTTCCCCCCCGTCCCATTAAGGATCTTTCAAGGGGATTTTTGCTTTCGCCCCTTCTTCTCCTCCATCACCTGCCACCACCGTAACGAGGGGAAACTTTGGCCGATACAGGATGATTGCAAACCTGCACTTCTCACGACGTCCAATAAGAAGCGTCCGCCACCACCCGCCTTTAATTTCCGACGCTGAGTCGTCCTCTCTGGCGAGGCCCACTCTATGATTTGGGGCCTTGGCGGAAGGAAGCGCTTTGCCTGAGAGGAAAGGTGGCAGAGGCGTTTGTTTGGGTCCGAGTGGACTGCGGGAGGGAGCTAAAGAGGAAGGGCAGAAGCCGGCCGCTATGGGGGTGCCGAAGTTTTATCGGTGGGTCTCGGAGCGGTATCCTTGCCTCAGTCAGGTGGTGAAGGAGCATCAGGTGAGCCGCTGCGGGTTTGCGCTTCCCTGCTCTGGAGAGGGAAGCTGAGAGGCTGCCTCTAGCCGTCGCAGCCGGGGCGATTCTCTTCTTGCCCTCGTGAGGGGCCTCTAGCGTGATGGACAGGTCTGGCAATAAAGCCGCGCCTGCCTCTGGAATTGTTGCGTGGATCCCTACCTGGAAAGCGCCGTGGCGGAGATACCATTTTGGATTCCCGACTTGCTGGCAGTCCTTTCATTTTTCTTCTATTTATTTATTTGTTTATTTATTTTTGGCCCGGGCTCAAGAGTTTTAGGCCGCCTTCTCTCTCTCTCTCTCTCTCTCTCTCTCTCTCTCTCTTTTTTTTTTTCAGGAGAGGGGAAATTGGTGGAGAACAGGAGTGAGCCCGAGGGGGAGGGAGGGGAAGCTGCAGCTTACTAAGATCCAAACACATTTCAACTTTTCCTTTCTGTCCGGGTGTCTTTGACCCTCCTCCCCTCCCTAACCGCGAATGTCAGTTTGTCATTTAGGAGCAAACGCGGGTCTGGGAAGAGTTTTGTGAAACTCCCAGCGACCTCGTAGTTTTCATTTCGTGTGGGAAGCCGCGCTCTTATTTGTTAAGGGGTCTGGAGCGAGCCTGTTTACTTTCTGTTTTGCTTCATGGTGTGGTAGGAAAAAACTCTCCACGTCATTAGAAATATTTTCTTTTCCTTTTTAGCCCAACAGCGTGCTTAAGGAGATTACATCTCCTCTTACTAGTATTGTTTTCAAATTTAAATCGGATTTATAAAGCACATCGCATCCTAGTGTACTTTATCTTTTTAACAGACTCGGGGAAGAAGAGGAGTAGATTGCTGAATATGTGCGTCATGTTGGGGAAAATGTAACATTCCTCATATCTGTTATATTAAAAATTCAACATCGTTTCTTTTGTACTTTTTGAAATGCATGCAAAGAATTCAAAACAAAGAATGAAGAACAATAACACAAGTGGTTATGCTGAGAAAGGGAAACAATAGTGTAGTCCTAACTAGAAAAATTAACACAAGTAATCATATGAAATGTGCATTGACTCACAGTTTAGGAATAGTTTGCATAGGGTATAATTAATTGTGCTAAGGCATAATACTATTAATTGACTTTGGCATATGTGTGCTGTATGAATTTAGCTAAATGCAATGTTATACAGTTGTTATCAGTTATTGTTTGCTTCCTAGCTTGACATTCTTTTCCTGAGGGCATCTCAGTTTCAGTCCTGCTTTAAACCAATGGAAAATAAAATATTAGATTAAAGACAGTGCACTTTGTTTCAGAGAAATATTGTTTCTAAAATAAGATATTGTAGTTTGTAATACGATTTTATACAACTCTAGTGTTAGTAGGTATGGTTTAATTCAAAATAAGTTAGTTTACATGTATAGCTTCTGCGATACAGAATAAAACTAATGGATAAAATTTAGATAGAATTTTTATGCAGAATTAAATTTCTGGATAAAAATTCTTTTTAAAAGTATAGTTCTAAATGGAAATATTTTGCAGACTTATTTTCTTTCCCCCCCTATTGATTCTCATTCAAGTACAGGTAGTCTTCAATTTACAATGGTCATTTAGTGACCATTCAAAGTTACAATGGCACTGAAAAAAGTGACTTGCGACTATTTTTCACAGTTATGACCATTATAGCATCCCCATGGTCACAAGATTTACATTTGGATGCTTGACAATTGACTCACATTTATGATAGTTGCAGTGTCCTGTGGTCATGCGATCACCTTTTGTGATCTTCTGACAAGCAAAGTCAATGGGAAACCAAATTCACTTAACAACTATGTTACTGCAGCAGTAATGGTATCCTCTTTTCTTCACTACTGGTTTGGTAATGGGAGCTGGGCATGTCTGGGCATGTCCAGAAGGTCCGTGATGACGTCTGGGTGAGTGGGCGGAGCCTCGAGTACCCACCCACCCCCACTACCAGTTTGCCCAAACCAGTGTGAACCAGCAGAATACCATCTCTGTACTGCAGTAATTCACTTAACAAATGTGTCACGAAAAGTCATAACATGGGACAAAACTCAACAAATAGGAATAGCAATAGCACTTAGACTTATATATTGCTTCACAGTGCTTTATAGCCCTCTCTAAGTGGTTTACAGAATCAGCATAGTGCCCCCAACAATTCAGGTCCTCATTTTAGTGACCTTGGAAGGCTGAGTTAACCTTGAGGTGCTCAGAATTGAACTGGAGTGAGCTGTGAGTTAGCCTGCAGTACTGCATTCTAACCGCTGCACTATCATGGCTCTTTCTCACTTATTTATCTCACAAGTTTCTCACTTAGCAACATAAATGTTCCATTGTGGTCATAAGTTGTGGACTACCCATATAGAACATTTTTGGCCTAAAAATGTATGCCTTTTTCTTTAATCACTTCAAATGTATATCCTCAAATAATGTTTAAATAAACACAGATCACTGATTCACACAATTATATATTTTAAGTGTCTTTTATGTTACGTTTTGTGCCTATGATTCTCATGATTTAATGTAAGAGTTTTTAAATATATTTTTCTATTTATTTTGTTATTTTATTTTAATCCTTTTTGTATGGGTTATTTACATATTTTGATATTAAAATTGTAAAGCAAAGCATGGTGAATTCATAAGAATTATGTACATTTGTATGTTGATTATTAAATATTTCTATACACTTGCTGTATTATATTTTGGATATAATAAAATAACAAATTACTTGGATCTTGATGTTTTGGGAAGTTGAGTAGCATTTTAGTCATATATAATTTGGTGAGCTACAATAGATAACCTTTTAGAAATTAAGGCATGTAAAATGTCATGGTGTATCTTTTGTTGGAAACATACAGTTTTTGTACATATGAGCAGGTTCCTAGAACATATATTCAGTCAGATTCATTATAATTTAATGTATATGTAAATCTAGCCAGGAGTGACTTCTGGCCACCACTACTGCCGGTTTGCTTGTGTGTGCACATGCGCACTGCAATTAAAATTGTTCTGCACATGCACAGAACGGAAAAACAAGATTCCATTGACCCAGGCTGCCAAACCACTACCGCTTCAGCTGAACTGGTAGGAACCACCACTGAATCTAGCTATTGGAATATATTTATTTCTGAGGAGATTAATATGCATAGACCCTCCCATATACAAGCCTATAGAGCCGTGATGGCGAACCCAGTGGCATGCAGAGCCATCTCACCAGGCATGCAGCTGTCACCCGTTGCTCTTCCGGATTCCAGTGTGCGCATGCACACCACCAACTGGTCTTTGCACGTGTGGGAGTGCTAGATATTGGAAGAGCTCCTTGGCATGCATGTGCACATCCAGAAGATGAGCTTCTGGTTTCCAGTGTGTACATGCGCACTGGTCTTTGTGTGCATATGCGCGCCAGAAACTGGGACATCACATGTGAACTGGAGCTGGTCTTCTGGTTTCTGGTGCTTCCGCACACGTGCTCCCGTTTCAGTACTCGGTGCCGAAAAGGTTCGCCAACCTGCTGTAGACAGAGCTGCTATATTGCCCTTCTTGGTGCAATAATGATTCCTAAGTCCATTTCCACAAGAAAAGGGGTAAACTTTCAACATTACTCTCTTCACTTCCAATACATGAAGTAACACAGTAATTCAAAGTCATCCTCACCATAAATGAAACAATAATTTTGAAACTTCTTTTTGGGAAAGCTGACCCAATTAGGTGGGCAAAGAATTAACAAGAATATGTCAAAATCCTGGTAAGGACCTGTGTGTCTAGGGGCACAAGGTTAGATTGAATGAAAAGTCAATCATTTTATAACAGACCAAGGATGTCTCTATGAAACTTAAGTAGCCTCTTATAAGCAGAATATATTCAATATTAGCATATGTGTTTTCCAAATAGAGATAAAATGAAATTAGATAATGCAAAGTATAATTTTTACAGAAGATATTTAACTTAATTAAAACTTATTTTTATAGAACAATTTCTATATTTAATGTGTTTTCTAGATTCCAGAATTTGACAACTTATATTTGGACATGAATGGCATTATTCATCAATGTTCACATCCTAATGATGATGATGTTCATTTCCGAATCTCTGAAGATAAGATCTTTGCTGATATATTTCACTATTTAGAAGTTTTATTTCGCATTATTAAGCCAAGAAAAGTTTTTTTTATGGCAGTTGATGGAGTAGCTCCAAGAGCAAAAATGAACCAGCAACGTGGCCGACGTTTTAGGTATGTATGTAAAATTGGCTTTTCATTTGTTGTTTTCACTGATCTTTGTACTTCCTGCAGACTTTGATGTAATATGCTTGTTTCTTCATACTCTTACGATTCCAATTTTTCCAATTTATTATTATTATTAAATTTATACCCCGCACCCATCTCCCAGAGGGGACTCGGGGCGGATTATTTATAGGAGTGATGTAGGATTGCTCATTCAATGCTATCTTTTTTTTCCTGGAAAAACTATGGAGTTCTGGAAATGTTTCCTGCTCTTGATAACAAACTGACTTCCCTGGGCAAATCTAAGGGTGAATAAGTGGTGCTGGCTTTAACCCAATCATTCCTTTCTGAAGGGAAGCCATGTAGGGAGAGATAGTACGTGGTCCTTGATTACTGACCATTGAACTCATTCAGGAATGTTCAAAGTTACAGTGGTGCGGAAAAAATAGACTTACAACTGGTCCTTGAAGTTGCTACCATTGCAGTGTATCCATAATCATGTGATCCTAATGCAGTTGTTTGGTATCTAGTGGGCATTTACAACAGTTGCACAGTCACATGATCCCCATTTGCAAACTTCACCATCAAATGTTGACAAGTGAACTCTGGGGAAGTCAACAGGAAGATGCAAGTTGTGGTCGTAGGACAATATATTTAATGACTTGCAATGATTCACTTAATGACTGCAGCTACAACTGATGTCATACGTCTGCATGTGACACTGCACTTTACAGCTACATTTGAATCATCAAGTATTTTCATCCAGTCATTTTTCATGTTTTATTGTGTTAGAGTATTCACCTTTTTAGCACATTTCATGGCCTATTTTCCAAAATGCTGGTTAACAAAATGGAGACGTGATATAGTTTAATTTATGTTGATGACTGACTAAAACCAGTTTTGTTCATTAAATACAGTTAATGTACAATTAAGCCTTAATTGTATGTTAATTTCTCCTATGTTTTATATTGGAATGGTAATTTCAGATTTCTGGAGCTGCATTCAGCTCTGGTCCCTCAAAGTGGTGGTGCCTTTGTAAGCTATGTTATATCTTTCTTAATCTAACATAGGAAAGAATATAGATTGTCTGTTTGATTTTTGTCAGTACAATTCTTTAAGTGTTTTCGTCAGAGGACGCCAAGCAATCCCCAGGCTTACTCTCAATTCAGGGAGAGATGTTAGACTTGTTTCACAACTCCTTGGATGATTTTATCTATCTAGAAATTCATTGTTAATAATGTTGCCAACTCTTCTATTCCATGTAATTTTACAGCTATACATAATGAAAATTAAATAATATAAAACTTTTATTAAATTTATTTTGCTAAGGAAACTGTATATTATTTGTGAGCAAGGACTGGCATGGGTATTCTCCAAACTCTTTGTCTAATCTGAAGATATTTCCACCATAATCTCTATAGAAGTGTTGTGAGATTGTAATACATATGTAGCCATCAGATTATTGCAGCACTAAACTACAAAGTGTTGTTATAGGTCAGCAAAAGAAGCAGAAGACAAAATTAAGAAGGCATTAGAAAAAGGAGAAATTCTTCCAACTGAATCCAGATTTGATTCTAATTGCATTACACCAGGTAGGGAATTCTGTTATTTTGCTACATTATTTCAAACTTCCTAATTTTTTATTTCATGAGAATTTTGTCATTCCCTTAAAATACAAGAATGTGATTTTCAAAGATATCAGAGGCCACAGATAGCAAACTAAATAGTATGGTACCTCTGTTATAGACTGCCTTCTCTCCTACCCCTATTTCCTTTCCATTGCAATAATGACACAGCGTGAATTGCAAGCTACACTTTACTGTTATTCATTATTTACTGTTTTTTTCTTTTCAATTAAGTACTTCCATCTTATACTAAAACCAATTAATAAGCAATTTCACAATTTTACACATATGGATTCTGTGTGTCTGAATAATCTTGTTTGATACTGCCCCAGATTTACATTAGATTTCTAATGGAGGAGATGCAGTCCCAAGGAAGTTGTATTTCCTGAAATCAGAAAATAGTTGAAGTAATGTAATAGAGATGTTTATGTTTAACTTCATCATTTATATTTGTATTATAATTGTGTACATATTTAACATTGACTTTCCAACTGCCGCTCCACACCGCGGGGAGGCGGAACCAGTTTCACCAAGATGGTTCCGCCCCAGGCGACTGATGGACCCGGAAAGGTTCCAGAAGGAGCTTGGGCCCACGACACGACTGAGGACCTGGTGGCCTCCTGGTATGGAGCGGCCGCAGGGACCTTGGACCGTGTCGCGCCTATGTGGCCTCTCTTGCGGCGACGTCTCACCTGGGCTCCTTGGTTTTCTGAGGAGCTGAGGGAGATGAAACGCTGCAAGCGACGCCTAGAGAGCAGGTGGAGGGCTTCC
>JAPKID020005351.1:0-11174 GCA_026931265.2 Tropidonophis doriae | reverse complement strand
TGGATGTCCCAGATCTAAATAGAATTTATAACTACCATATTTTTGGGAGTATAAGACACACATTTTTCCCCTCAAAAAAGAGGCTGAAAATCTAGGTGCATCTCATATACTGAATACAGCATTTTTTTGCCTCCCCAAACCCCACCCCCTTCACCAAACTGGCCATGCAGAGCCTTTAGGAGGCTTTCAGAGAGCTCCTGGGGGCTGGGGAGAGCGGGAATGAACGAAAAATGGGGCATTTTTTTGCTCACTTTTGCCCCCCATCCCCAGGAATATTCTATAAATCTCCTAAAGGCTATTCACACACCCCTTATTTTGGAAAAAAACTGGGCCCGTTTTTTCAAAAAACAAGCCATTTTGGGGATGTTTGCAGAGTGCAAAAACTTTTTTTTTAAAATTTGCTTTTTCAAAACCTCGGTGCACCTTATACTCGGGTGCATCTTATACTCTGAAAAATACGATATGTCCTTAAGCACATTTGAACAGCAGGTCTACATTTCAAACTTACAGGTCCAGAAGAAATGTCGCAGCACGTTTCAAGCTCAGCATGTCGTGAATCACAATAAATAACCATCCGCTGAAGGTCAAACTAAAAAGAAAGAAAAGAAGAAATGGAGTCAATTCACTTCTGATCTAAGTTTTGTAGCAAAATAATGGTCAGACCAGACCATTTGCTGACACAATGCCAATCCTCGTGGTATCATTGGCTGCTCTGACCTGGGCCGCACAAAATCACGAAGCACACTCCTTGTCCCAACAAAACCCCTTTTTATTAAGCTAATGTGAATTCCTCTTATTCACATCCAGCAAACTCCAAGAAAACAGTTTTTCAAGGGAGACTGTCCGGCCTGCAGCCTTGTTCCTTTGGGATCTTCTTTTATTCTACCTTGGTGTTTCTATAGTGGGGAATTGGGAGGGGGAATAGTACTGAGTAGACTATTACATAGCCAAAACAAAATTCCTTTCTAGAAAGCCAAGGTCGTCCTTTGTCTCGGCACCTCTGCACCGGACCGGAACTGGATGGGTGCAACTGCCAGCAGGGCAGTGGGAGATGGGACCATGGGATGGACTTGTGGGGGGGGGGGGGCGGGGGCAAGACCTTGAACTTTCAACTGGGTGAGGGAAACCGGGAAGCTTTCAGATTCGGGTTTTCCCAGATGTGCCGACATGGCTCTCTTCATCAATTGGAACGTTGAGCAATACTTTGCCTTGGACGCTGATTTAATTCTGGATGCTATTTGGAATGCTGACTGTGAATTTATAACCACAGAATTTATCAGTCTTGGAGAGCTGCCAGGCTGATATCTTCCAAACGCAACACTGTGCAAAGAAATATTTGGCAAGGAGTCTCTGAGAATCATGGACAAATCTTCACCCTAATTAAGTGACCTAATTGTCTCCTGCAAACTCCACCCCTAGAGCTGGAAATGACTAGCATGCATATGTTCGGAAACCTTTACCATTACCTTTATCTTGTCCCTGGTACTTACATCAATTGGCACACTGTCGTAAAGGCGTTTGCCGATCACCGTTTTCCCTTGGATGTCAATATTTTCTCTGTCTTCGATAGGTAATGTCTGGACCAGTTTGCAATCAATGTACAAGGAGACCGTCTGGGACTGGATGCTCAGCGCAATCTTATGCCAGTTACGATCGAATAGGTCATTGACGCGCCCATTTCTGAAAACGACTCTCACAGCATCTCTGGTGAGTCCAATTGCATTGTACTCCAAGGCTTTGTTCTCCCCGTCCAACCGGATAGAAACCTTAGGAAAGCAGACATAACAATGTGAGGACAGGATGCCTTATGGAACAAATATCCAACAAAGGAGCTATCTGTTAGGAGTATACTCCTAGTGTTGGGTAGGCAATATAAATAGATCTATCTTGGTCTCTAATTAAATTTAATTTATTAATCAGCCCTTAATACTAACACACATATTTTAAAAAATGTTATACAACGTAACTTTCAAAGGCTTTGCTATTCTTGATGATTCTAGGATGAATCGATAGGCAGCAAGGGAAGCAGTATGCTTTCTCCCACTAGGGGGCCCTAACAGGGAGTTGTGAAACATTGACTATATATATATATATATTTATAGTTTCCTCATGGAGATTTTGCTCCTAGCCTCACTTTATTATGAATTGAATGCCAGCATGATCTTCAAAATGCATTTGAAGATGCATTTGAAGATCATGCTGGTATTGCTCTAAAATGCAACTGAGTGAGAGGCTGTGACACTCTGTAATGAAGGAACTATTACTTTCATGACTACAAGTCAAGGCTGATTTGTTCCATGCTGGCAAACATAATTTTGTTTTTTATTGTTACTCATTTTATGTTACAGTAGCCCTCTTGCTTAAGCTGTCAGCAAGCCGAGCGATATTGCACACCAGAGTCATATTTTGCAGAGGCATTATGTAACTACCCTCATGAGCACTAATAGGCTCCGTAGTTTTTGTGACATGAAGCTTTCAACACACGTCCCATGCTACACGAATTCCCGCATAGGAAATGCATTTTCATTTTCAAGCCTATTGGTCAGTGTGGAAAGGGAATTATAAGGAACTAAAAATTCGCGAAAGGGCCAATGAAAATAGAAAGAAGCTTCATGTGTAGTCATAAACAATAATAGTATGTTAATTAGCATTTTTTCTGGAAGAACCCAGAAGGCACAATAAAATATACATAAATATCTTTTGGTGTCAAGCATCTATTGCTCATGCCTAAAAAGCTCAGCAAGAATCCATGGTGATAATCTCAGCGAAAGCAGCTATAACATCACAAATTACACCATGGCCATATTAGAACAAAAGGTTATGTGTGCATGGTGTGTGTGTTTGTGTAAAGCTTCAGTGCGCACAACTGGTATAGAGGAGGTATTAAAGAGCCAGATTGTTCTAATGGTTAAGGCTCCATATTAGAAACTAAAAGATGTCCCCAAGTTTGAGTTGCTTACAAAAATAATAAAGGCAGGAGATAAAATTTCCATCTGTCAATTGTAAAAGGACACACAGCTTGGATCCACACAAATACTATGCTGAAATATTATGACATCCTAGTTCCTTTGGAAGAACTCTATGCATATGATTGCCAACACCACCTACCAAACTGCCAGCTGTGACTTCATGTTGTTGTGAACAGATAATAATAAGGCAGAGTGGATCTATTTTTTAAAAAAATGTATATACTATTAAGTATAGTATATTTTTGTCCTCTTGACTGAAGAAGACTCATGACATGCAATCATATTATGCAGTAACCATTTGAAATTATTACAACCACACTCAGCATAAAATGTAATCCCTTGCTTCAATTCATATCTTCAGATAGAATTCAGAGAATCCATTATGCAACCAAATGTCTGAAAGAAAAATATCTCCATGTCTATGAAAACTATATTCATGAAGTTTATGAACTACATGAAGTGGAGTGGTAATTAGGTAGAAGGCCTTCATATTTGAGTTTGTCTCTCTGTGTAAAAAAAGTTAAAAAGTCTGTATAGGTGTGTGTTCTTTCCGAGGCCTTCAAATAGACAATAACCCAGACTTGGCTGTTGGCCACTGTTAATTAGGCAAGATAACCAGTCTTTTGGCTGAGAGCCCAGAACATTCATGTCACAAGCTTAACTCTGCAGCAACCATTCACACAGACCTTCAAAACTCCTTCACAGAACAGGCACGAGCTGAATTCACAGACAGACATTCATGGCTCCTTTCTGAACCGTTGTTTCCTGCAAATGTCCCCTCCCATCGCCTCACCTAAAAGCTCTCTTGGGAGGGGCCAATCAACAATCACCTGGTGCTTAATCACCTTCTGTGAGCCTGCCTACAGAGTTGCTGCTTCCGCTTCTCAGCTCTCCTCACTCTAGCATCACAGACAAACTGCCTTTCATCCTCCCCACTGCTCCATGCCTCAGGTGCCTCCTGGTGGCCAACCAGCCTCTCTGGTTCCTGTACTGACTCTGAACACCCCCCAGGGTCTTTCTCAGCTTCCAGGGCAGACTCATATTGTTCATCACTATCAGAGTCCATCAGCAGCTCAGCCATTCCTGAGTGTATGTGTGTGTGTGTGTTTGTGTGTATGTATGTATGTATGTATGTATATATACAAAATATATAGGTATATATTTTGTGTATGTATTTCCCAAGAAATTATTTCTAATCTACAATAAATTATTGGAACATGAAATTATTTTTCTCTATCAGTACACTGCTTATTTGTATAATTTAATATATTTATTTTATATTTGGGTACTTTTTGTATTCCTTCCCCCAAATGCTTTGTATAACTTCACAAATAAGTTTAGAATTCTAGGTACTCTGCTTACACAATCAAATTTATTCCTTACTCATCATGTTATGCAAAATCTGTAAAAGAACTGGACCCCTGCCACATATTTTTGATAAGGAAATTCCTAATATACATGCTAATATACATGCTTTAATGCCACAATAACATTTTTATCCACATATACTTTTATCAATGTGCAGTTTACAGCACCGGTGAAAAACAGACTTTCTTTGAGATACATTAAGACAAAAATACACTTTCATAGCTGTTCCTGGACAGTGAGCCAATCTTCATATGCATTATACATGGGTATATTAATCTGTTTGTTCTACAATCCAATTGCGGGAGTAGCACAATCTGATATAATTTGCCCTTGGGAATTGTTTACTAAATTGCCTATCATGAACTCAAGTAGGTGCCAGATGTGCAGATAAACAAATAGGAAAAAGAAAGCAAGTTCATTTTTCTTCCAGTGCCCACAAGAACAGCATCTTCATGTCAGTGTAAAATGAACCACAAGATGTCCCCCTTTCCTGCTCTATGCAGTACATTTGAAAATTATCACAACTAAGCTATTCCATTTTAAACTTTTCATTTCAAGGGTCCATAACTCTGGGTAAAAATTCACTGCAGGCAAAGACTTGTCATAAAAAGATCCAATCTAAGAGGGGTATTTATTTTCTTTTACTCTTGCTCCTCCTACGAATACTTGAAAATATTGAGTCTTCATAATAGCAGTACTAAATTGTTAACTAGATTCCAGTTTGTTTCTGGCTGCTGCTGGATGAAATTGCTTATAAATATTATGGAGAATGTAATAACAAAAAGGGAACAGGGAATGAAACATTTATAAAGCAACTTCAGGAAAGAAAGCATAGAGTTGTGCCTTTTTTGGAATTTCCACCCAATTCACTCTCACAATATTTCTCTCTCTAAAGCAGGGGTCCCCAAACCCCGGCCTGCGGACTGGTGCCGGTCCATGGCTTGATAGTAACTGGACCGAAGTGAGCTTCGGGTTCCACGTGACCGCCGAACGTGCACGTGGCCCACATGACTCGATTCACCAGCTGGAGGCTCCCACTGGTCCACGGAATTTTTTAAATGTGAAACCGGTCCCTGGTGCCAAAAAGGTTGGGGACCCCTGCTCTAAAGGACTTACAAATACAGTCCTTCTCTCCAGATGAGGGATGGTTGAATTTTAATTATACCAGTTGTAATAGGATAATACTTTATACCACTTTTGAGATGAGCAGGCTGAGTGGTACATGGAGTTCTGCTCTTGGCCATCCCAGCATTTCTAGCATTTACCATTTCTGGTTTTGGAAAGGTTCCTCAGTCCACTTCATGGTGGGTCCAATATTGGAACTACTAGGACAGGCAGTGGCCAACATTCATTCTGGGTCTCCATGATAGCATGCTGTCCTCAGGTACAGTATAATGAAAGGTCAGTCATGATTAAGAAGGGTCCTCCTAGGTCAGGTCTTAGGGCTATCTAGTCTAGCATTCTGTGTCACACAATGGCTAGGTGGATGCAGTAAGGAGACGCGCTTCTATTTCCTACTAATATGAAGCATCAATTATCTCCTTTCCCCCACCACCCATCCCTTTCCAAATTGGATAGATGCCATCAGTTTGGCTATGGTCACAACCATAATTCATTCCATAACTTTGGTTGCCAACTGATTTGGTCATGACCCAAACCTAATTTTGGAAATTTTCAACATACAAAAAAATGGTGTAGAAGCGTAAATTGGCCACGGGGAGGGGGGGATGTGAATTTTTGGGTTGGAACTTGATTTGGTTGTGGTCAGAAGAGTTCATGACCAGAAGTTGTACTGTACTTGAAATTTTCTATCTCTTTGTCTGGTCTTCTCTTTCATCATCAACAGTCTAAAATGATTTGGAATAATATTTCAGATTCCCCAGGATAGATGTGTGGCAGATAAAACACAAGTCTTTTCTGTTATAGAGATTTTGCCTTTGGAATTCAATCCAATATAACTTACATCACAAATCCTTTGAGAATCCAGCCAGATGGGACTCTATTTATTATTTATTTTATTTTTAAAAAAATCCAATTAAACAAGTTGTGTATGTTTACAGATAGCTGGCATTTCTACATTTTACAATTTCATTCTTTATTGTGTGATTTCGCTTCAGCTCAAATGGTTTGTAAAGTGCTTGGGAACTTGCAACACGGAAGGAATGTTTTTCTTTAACGATCATAAACTTTCTAGAATCGTTATCCTGATTCTTCCAACAGATTACATGAGGGGCTGAATCACATGACACACACCTGTCTTTCTGATTTTACGAATGCAGCATCAGCTGGTGATCCTGCACGTGGCAGGTAATATTCTATATCAAATAATACAGAGACCGCTTTCATCTTTTCATATCATCTCAACATCTGTTTCTGGTGATGTCTGCTGGCACAGTTTATTACAGATCCTCAGTTGTGAGGAAATGTCGAGCAATGATATTTATACACCCTACATTATCCTTAAGAGACTATCAGTCTAAAGATGACTACTGGAGAAATAAACTGTGAAGTAAAAAGCAGTGAAGGAAATTGATAGGATGGAGTGCAACAGATTGCAGGAACATGTAGTGTTGCAAACAACACAAACAGTTTAGAGAAGCTCAGCCACAGGTTGATAGTTCTCATGCATGAGAACTCATGCATGAATTAGTACTAAGATTACAGGAGTGAATGAAAATGGTGCATTAATCTATATTTTTACATTTTTTATTTATTAAATTTGTAAACACCTATCTCATCTAAATGACAGTTTATTACATCATATACATAACATGTATAGTGTATTCACGCAATCATCCTTAAACTTTTTGATGACTCTGTTAACAGGTGAAACATTAGTAAGGTATAAAATAATATATATTAGCAATAGCACTTAGACTTATATACCGCTTCATAGTGTTTTTACATCCCTCTCTAAGCAGTTTACAAAGTCAGCATATTGCCCCCAACAATCTGGGTCAGTACTGCCCTCTAACCACTGCCCCACCTCATGTAAAATATAAAATATGATTATTCTAAGAATTCTAGAATAAGGCAATGGATTGAAAAGTCAACAGTATGCAACCTGAATCCAGGATATCAAAGCTGGAACCAAGATTCTTCAGTTTAAAATGGGATCTATTTAATGCATTTTGGATGGATAATGAGTTTACTGGATACCATAACACAATTTTTTCTTACAAGCCAATTCCTAGTTGAGTTACAGATGTGTACACAAGTTAATTCTGAGATCATCCAGTCTAACATCTGGCAAAGATGCTAATTCTGTACATTTCACTTAATATTTCATAGCCACCATAAAAACCAAGGAACAATTTTTAAATTACAATCTACTGTATAGCAATATGTTAACATGGATGAGATTTCTTAAAATTATGCTCTTTGCTTGACATACTCTGGTTTCTCTTCAGATCGTATAAATCTTTCGCCTTGACATATGTGATTGAATGTATCATTAACCATTATATGGGGGGGCATGGTGGTATTACAACAATTATTTTTAAATCTTTTGGGGAGCAATATTGCTCAGTTACCTGTACCTCAGCACCTAGGTACATGTCTCCTTGTTTTCATGATAACTGGAAGCATTCAGTCTATCAAATATATTCCGTGTCATTTGAAATCCTTTACATAGCACGTTATCTCCTCTGAATTTCATATGACTAATATTGACTAATGAATCTTTTCAAACTCCAGAGGAAGGCTGGTTACAGATCATCATCTCATTTTACAGGTGAGTGAACTGCAACTCAGATAATTCTCCCTGTGTCAAGAAGTAGGCTTCCATTGAAAACAGACAGGAGACATAGGAGACATAGATGTGATTTAAAAGGTGAGCTAATCAGATTTCATTCTTATTTCATTCTTCATTCTGTATCATGCCAGTTAATAATAAATACATTTCTTTCTTCTTCAAAAAAAAAAGAGTGATGTTGCAAACTAGATGTTTGGATGTACATCCAGTTAGCAGTGAAAATGATTTGCCTGAAATCTTTAAATGCCGCCACCTCTCAGTGCCAACTTTACTGCACTGAACTTCATGTTTTCTATACCAAACTGCTAGCTGTCATTTACTTATTTAAAGCTCATGGTCAGGAATATTTTATTTATTTATTTTATTAACCGTATTTTTCAGAGTACAAGACACACCTTTCTACCTCAAAGAAGAGGGTGAAAATCTGGGTGCGTCTTATGCACTGAATACAGCATACACCCTGCCTCATTTACAAAAATGGCCATGCATAGCCTTTAGGAAGTTTCCAGAGTGCTCCTGGGGGCTGGGGTGGGCAAAAGTGAGCGGAATATGGGCTGTTTTTTGCTCATTTTTGTCCCCCCAGCCCACAGAAGCACTCTATAAACCTCCTGAAGGCTATGCATGCCCTTTTGTTTGACCAAAAATGGGCCCATTTTCACGAAAAATTGGCTGTTTGGGGAGGTCTGCAGAGTGCAAAACCTTTTTTTTAAAAATCTGCCTCTTCAAAATCTTGGTACGTCTTATACTTCCAAAAATACAGTAGTTAGTTTGTCAAACATGTACAAGACAAAGGTAGAAGTATAAACATGGACATGAACATAGGAAATGGGTGTGAATAAATGAGGACAGTAGGACAGAGATGATAGGCACGCTGGTGCGCTTATGCACACCCCCTTACAAACTTCTTAGGAATGGGGTGAGGTCCATGGTAGACAGTTTAAGGTTAAAGTTATAGAGTTTTGAGGATGTAACAACAGTCAGGTAGTGCATTCCAGGCGTTGGCCACTCTGTTGTTGAAGTTATATTTTCTGCAATCAAGTTTGGAATGGTTTATCTTGAGTTTGTATCTACTGTTTGCTCATGTATTATTGTAGTTGAAGCTGAAGAAGTCATTGACATCCTAGGTTCCTGTTCAGGAATAGTCAGGGCTGAAATGCAGGGTTTTGCAAGGATATCTTTATCCTTCCTAAGTTTAACCTTGGAAGTAGCAAATCTTGGAAAAAGAGAACACAGGACCAATATCATCATCTGGACTGGAACATCTGGGGCTGTAATTGCTGTTATCTTTCTTCTAATTTTTGTAAAAAAAAACAAACATTATCAAGGAACCAGGCAGGCATGTAAAGTTTGCGTGTTTTATAATTTTGTTTAGAATATGTCTCAAACTTTCCAATACTATTTTCTTTCATATTCTGTAGAAAACACTCAGGATAAGAGAAACAACTCCGGGAGTTATATTGGTAGTCATAATAGCATTCCAATTTTAATGAGTTCAAATTGTAAAACTTCATTGGCTTAGAGATCTCTCCCCCCCCACCCCCAAAAACCCCCCATCTATGACAGCAATCTTTTCTTTTGTCTCTCTGGTATGCTTTAATACAATGTATCAGAAATGTACAAATACTTGTAAAACAAGAAATGATGCAGGGAAGGAGAAGAGACATGCTAACTATGAGCATCAAAATTGAAGTAACAAGTGCAACCATCTTGCAGTGAAGTCCTGTGTCTCCTTTAAGACCATTTCGTTCATGGTCAAGACTAGCCATGAAGAACTATTGTCTGAAGCAGGAGGAATCTTTGCCACAGGGAGTAGCAGTAAGATACAAAGATTCCCCACATGGCACTCCAGCAATCACACACCTTCCCCAACTCCAGTGAAGGCAGCAGTGAACTCATTGTCTGGCTTCCCACTATGTTGGCTGTCCTACAAGGTGGTGCTCATAGTTTTTTATCTTATTGTGGGATAACTGGGATGGCTCACTGTTTAGAGAGATTCCATTGCTGTGTAAGTATGTGTTGCTTTGGAGTGATGACGATAGAGCAGACAACTTAAGAGGAACTTTAACCCAGGGGTAGTCAACTTTTATACCTACCGTCCACTTTTGTATCCCTGTTAGTAGTAAAATTTTCTAACTGTAAACCGGTTCCACAGTAATAGTGATTTATAAAGTAGGGAAGTCAACTAAATTTTAAAAAAGGAAAGTGCCGCCCACCATGAAAGCTACCGCCCACCATGAAAGCTGGAATGCCCACTAGTGGGTGGTAGGGACTAGGTTGACTACCACTGCTTTAACCACACAAGTGAGTGAGATTACTGAGCTCATATTTATTAAAGGGTTCTAGGCCATTTCTGAAGATCTCAACAAAATCAATTTATTTTTAATAGATGATAGTTGTTAACTGATAAAGTACTTGTAATATGTTTCACAGATACCTTACATTAATATATCCAACTTGTCTTCCCCTCCTCCCCACCCCCAGCTTTACTCTACATTGGATGAGTAAGCACCTCATAAAAATTTGTATGTCAGATGTTATTGGATTTCTACCCCACCCTGGGTCCTTTCCAGGAGAAGGGCGGGGTAAAAATCCAATAAATAAATAAATAAATAAATAATCAGCACCAAAGATTGTAGCTTTATTCAAGCCTATACACAAGAATCAACTCAACTAAAGTTCAGCACTAAATTGGTGATTGATAACGATCAATGGAATATAAAAGGAGGAATTTTGGAGTTAGGCTTGGACCATTTGTGGGAACATAATGACTCTAAGCTGATGATACGCTTAACTCCATCTGCCACTTCTACCTCCTCTTCTCTGACACCATGCCTTGTAATAAAATGTGTTAGTTGAAAAAGATGCCTCCAGATTCTTTCTGATTCAAAAGAGGCTGAGGCTTTGCCCTTTGCTCAGAATGAGGTACTCAGAAATCAGTAGGTTGGGTCTTTGCTACAATTCACCTGTTTCTCCACCTTGCTGCTCAAAGAGAGCATTTTATTTCATACTAGCCATTCCCAGCCACACGTTGCTGTGGCCCAGTCTGGTTAAATGGCCAACCAATCTGTGTGTAGATCTACACC
>JAPKID020005350.1:0-11175 GCA_026931265.2 Tropidonophis doriae | reverse complement strand
GAACAGCTGCAGGAACTGGGTATGTCTAATCTAACAAAGATTGGGACTAAGGGTGATACAATAGTACTCCTTGAGGGTCTGTCACGGAGAAGAAAGGGTCAACCTATTCTTCAAAGCCTCTGAGGCCAATCAGCCCTCTAAAGTTGTCTATCCATACTAGTTTATTGGATTTATATCCCGCCCCATCTCCACAAGGGACTGGGGGCTTGGGAGTATAACATCAATAAAATAGAACAATTGTAAATAGATGAAAATAACAGTAACTATATGTTTCTATGGATTCAGGGCCATGGGTGCAATTGTCCTACTTGTAACAATACCAGCCAGGGCAGAAAATTCACAGTTGCTAGATAATCATCACAAAGTCAAACTGTACTAGGTCAAAACAATCTTGGAGGCATGTCAGGAAGGATAGGGCTACTGTGACTGAATGGATGGATTGTGACACTTTTTCTGTAAGGCAATTCAGATTGTGCTGTTGTTGAAAACCAAGTAATCCTGACATTGATATTCCTGCAGAGCTGTACCTTCCCTCAGTTAGGAATAATGTGGGTACCATCTCAATTTTCTTTCTAACGCTGTTCTCATTTCTGCCACTGGCAGTAATTAAAACATGTTCTATGAATTACGTATAAAGTTTTTAAAAAAGGTATGTCATATTTCTTTACTGTCAAGAGATTTTTCTCTTGGTGAAGAGCTTTAAAAAGATGGTCTGGGGTGGGGAAAGTGTTATTTTTGGGGCGTGCAGGAGAGATGGGGACTTCAAAACTACAAATAATCAAATGCTTTAGCAGACAATAATCACAGAACATTGTTTAGGAAGATATCACGTGAGGCACAAATATACAAAATGTGGAGGTTTGGTATTAATGCATCAGAGCTGGTATTCAGCCAGTTTGGACAGGTTCTGGAGAACCAGTAGTGGAAATTTTGAGTAGTTCGGAGAGCCAGCAAATAGGCTGGCCCCACCCCCACTGCCTCCCAGCTACCCAGATGATGTTCTTTTGTTGCGCTTAACAGGAGAATAGCGCTGGAAAGCAGATTAGTGGTATGGGGAGGGAATAGAGATTTAGCAATAACCTTTCCCCAGGAGCGAGGAGGCAATGGGGATTTTACAGCATTCTTCCCCTGCCACACCCACAAAACCACACCCACAAAGCCATGCCCACAGAACCGGTAGTAAAAAAATTTGAATCCCACCACTGCAATGCAGATTATTCTTTAGTCCCCATACAGCATTCTACAGCCCCAATTCCATTAACTAAAAAAGGGACAATGAGAAGATGGAAACGCTTTGGAAAATAAATTGAAACCTAGGGTTTTTTGGTGGGAATAGTAATCTACAAGAAGGAGTTATTAAATTGAAAGGAGATTTGCTTGCATTAATGAAGTAACAGATGAACATCTGCAAATAAGATTAACCTTGGGGCCAATTCCCTTGCTCATGGAAGCTAACTTGGGAGTTTTATCCTTTGTTGAGTTGCATGATGTAGAATCTAATGGTAGCATTGCGTCTTAAGACACTAGACAACTATCCCACCACAAAATCAGTTTTCCCTATTGACATCCCTACCCTACTTCAATAGCTTCTGCTCCCAATTAGTCATTTGATTTCTGGTAGAGGAGTATGGAAATGCCCTTGAAGAAGGAATGCAAGAATCCTTAAGTAAATATCAACTTAATCCTGGGAAGGAGTAGTGGGTGAGAAATAAACTCAAGACAACTTGGTCTTAATTCTGTTTGGTATTAGAAGACACACAGAGAAACACCAGATAAACAATCAAGCAGTAAACAATGTCTTAATCAAGGAACTACCATGGATAAAACAACAAGCCCACCAACACTGAGAGGGTAAGTTACTGCATATAACATAACCAATTTCATTGTAATTTTAGTACAATGACAATAAAGATGATGATGATGATTATATAAAAAGTCACTAGAACTCACACTCACTAGCACTAAGGATATGATCTAGTTGGGTAATAAAATGTCAGCAGGAGAACTGGAAAAGCACCAAAGATTTCAATGGCACATATTTTACAACTGTTAGCTAAAGACTCGATAGATGAAAGGGGCAGTAAAACCCAAACCAACTTTAAGCATCATTCCAGATTGCACTGCCTTCAAGAGTTGTAGAATCTTAAGAATTCAGCTATTTATTTGATGCATTATCTGGCCTTTCCTAAAAAAACCAAAACCCTCAAGATCACTTATGTGGAAACCTCTCTTTATTTTATCCCCATTATAAAAAACACACACAATGAGGCATGCTGGACTGAGAGGGATGATTTCCCCAAAAGTACCCTATGCTTCCATGTGAAGAGTGAGCTTCAATTTACATATTCCCAATTCTACTCATCTACCATTGCATATTACTAACAATTCTTATCCAGAATGTATTGCTAGTCCTATCACCATCGTTGCCTTAGGGAGGGGCTATATAAGGAACTCAAACACCACAAGGTTCATTTAAGTGAATGCAATGTGCATTCCACTTACTATGCATCATCCACAGATGGTGCAAATCACACACATATTACATGTGTCTTGCCTACATTGGGTTTTTTTTAAAACACAAGAGCTTTATTCAGATGCTGCTAGAGCACAAATTTGCAAACTCCCATTCCCCCAGAGTTCACTTCCTTCCACCATTTCCTGTGCCAGGTTTAGAATGACTGGGTCTTTTTATAAACTGCATGCTGATCTCATTAATATGTAGTGCAGTCAAGCCAACATAGTGAAGGTCAGTTATTTTCATGGCCCAGGCTCAATACATTGCAGTTTAACACCTACATTACTTTCAGGTTGAGATCCAGATGATGCACACCAGTGGCTTGATTTTCTAATTAAGTTAATTTTCTAATTATTTTTTTCTAATTAAAATGGATTTTCTAAGTGATAGCATAAATTGTAACTGTTTTTGAATTGGAAGACACGGGTACAAAATCAGAGTGGGATATCTGTCCTAAGGCCTGGAAGCTGTATTTGATTGGGGCAGAGAGATGGTCTTGTGACTAGCTGTGGAAATGAAAACTTGGCTGAGTCCTCTCACTCTGTCTCAAAATAATAATCTCAGGGAGCATAAAATGTTGAGTAGATGAACTGCATGAAGTTGAGAAGAAGCTTAACTCTCCCATTTCCATCATACTTATGGGTACCTTTTCCCCTCTTTCAGCTGCACACACTTAACAGTGCTGTGACTTATGATTACAAGTTAGAACTGTAAATGGGAACCTTGCCAAGCGCTACAACTTATACAACACATCTTTTTTTCCCAAACCATTAAAGCAGCCACATCATTTTGCAGGGCTCATGATGCTACTTCTGGCTGTCTCCATTCCCCATGAGTCATCCAAGTGAACTGGGGAGATAAGGGAGCACACTTTCCTTTCCAGCTGCTGGTATGCTTTTCTTCTTTTTTGCTACTTCCTTTTTATAAAAATGCAAGTCTTTTCCTAGAATCAACCATCAGGAAGATAATTGACAGCCTCACCAAAGAGGCTATGTTGCTCCAAGATCTTACAGTAGTATTATTATCCTTTGAGCTATTCATTAGAATTACATACAAAATATACAAGGCAAAGCCAGATTACAAATTTATGCACAAATTCCCATAGATAAATCTACCATTTTTCTGCACTTTTCCTGTATTTGAATGCAGCCAAAGTCTGCAGCTGCTGCGTATGGATGGAAAGGCTGTTAAAGCAAGCCCTTCAAAGCCTTAACTCCAAGGTAAAGTGGAAGTTTGGGATTCCAGTGTTAATCTGCAATCATCGTAACCTACAATAAGATGTGAACCTACTAAAATAAAGAGTAATGAACAGGCCACTTTAAAAATATTGCATAAATGAAAGGATGCAACATTCAGAAGAACTGCTCTTTAGATCTGAATAGTTCCACTTGAAATAGCAGTCTTCTAAACAAAGGAAGTTGTGTATTTATTTATTGGTCAGGCTGATATGCTACTGCAATCAAATGCAACTCTGAGTGGTGTTCATTTCATGATACTGTAATTAGACTACAGCAATTAATGCTAGCAAAGGAAAAAACAATGACAACAAAATGAAAGCTATCTGATGTAGCAATGATGAATAAACCATCCTAACTTATGAAGTGTGAGGGAGCTTGGTGTAGTGGTTAAAGACACTGGACTAGAAATTGGGAGTTCCCGTCTTTTTAAGCAGAAAACCAGTTTGGTATTTCGGGCCAATCATTCTCTCTTTTCTCTAGGAAGAAGACAATGGGGGAAAAATACTTTTGAAAATGTTGCCAAGAAAAATGCATGGACTTGTCCAAGCAGTTGCAAGAAGTCAAAATTGATTTTAAAACACACACACAGACCTAAGAATCTTGCTAGATAATTAATCAACAAAGCAGGCATGATGGCATAGTCCTTAATGCTTTATTGCTGCTGTTGTTATTAGTTGCAAAGTTGTTTCTGACCCATCACGACCTCATGGACAATGTTCCTCCAGGCCTTCCTGTCCTCTACCATCCCCAGGAGTCCATTTAGCTCAGGCCAACTGTTTCAGTGACTCCATCCAGCCACTGCATTCTCTGTCGTCCCATTCTTCTTTTGCCCTCCATCTTTCCAAGCATTAGGTTCTTCTCCAGTGAGTCCTTCCTTCTCATTAGGTGGCCAAAGTATACAAAGCAGTATAGACTACTGCTTAGCAGCCTATAAGATTTGGTGGCAAATGCTTACAATGATGGCATAGTTACCAGGAATTTGCAGCATTACTATTAAATGTATAACGTTCTTAATGTAGAGACCTGATTGTGGAATCCCCCCCTCCCTTTAGAAATGAATAGTATCAAAATTGTAAGGTTTTGGTATCAGCTGTAAAAACTGTTCGCCCAAGCTTTAAATGTCTGTGGTGCTCTATCTCATTGTTCTAATTTAAAAAAAATAATGGTCTTACAATGTTGGGGTTTTATAAATTTATGATATTGCAATTTTATGATATAATAACATTTAAGTACTATGATTTTATAATGGTGCATTTTTGTGGTTAAATTCAATTTTGTATTCCTATTTGAAGGAATTCACAGATACAATGGGGAAAAATCAACAGCTGTTTAATAAAGCAATAAATATCTTGTTGCTCTCCAGAAACAACTAAACAACTAGGTACACATATGTCTATTATATCTTCAATTATGCTTTGATGTGATGGAATTTATAAGAATCCAGAACCAGGCACCAAATTGATAAAAAGGTTAGGTCAACCTTACAGCCTCCTTAATTCCTGTCCATTAAGATCCAGAGTCCTCTCTTTGGGCACACATACCATTACCGTAGCTCAGTCAACTGGTTGTCAGGTTTTCGAGGTCACCATGCCAGCTGGTGGTTGGTTTTCCGGTGCTCTGCGGTGGGCGCATGTGCACGGGTGGGTGCACACCTTCCAGTTTGGGCACTCTGTGCCTAAATGGTCCGCCATCTCTGCTTTAAGGCATCAGTCTTACACAAATGATTACCGTATTTTTCAGGGTATACGACGCACCAAGGTTTTAAAGAGGCAAATTTTTTAAAAAAAGTTTTTGTACTTTGCAAACCTCCTGAAAACGACCCCTTTTTTTCAAGAAAAGGGCATGGATAGCCCTTAGGAGGCTTGTAGCGTGCTCCAGGGGTGGCGGGTGGGAAGCAAAGTGAGCAAAAAATGGCCCGTTTTTTGCGAAAATGGGCCTGTTGTTTGTCAAAAAAGAGCATGGATAGACTTTAGAAAGCTTATAGGGTGCTCCTAGGGGCTGGCGAGGGGGGGGGCAAAATTGAGCAAAAATAGCCCATTTCTCACTCAGCCCTCCCCAACCTTCAGGAGCTCTCTGAAAGTCTCCTACAAGCTATGAACGGCCATTTTAGTGAAGGGGGTGGGGTTTTGGAAGGCAAAAAATGCTGTATTCAGTGTATAAGACTGTGGTTGATAGGAACAAGAACTCACGATCCATTTGCACAGATATCTCAGTGAAAATGCATTTACAGAGACCCATCATCAAAGCAAATCTTCTATTGTTCTTAATCACAATTCCATTTCTTTGTTCTGGTTTCTCAGTTTCTACTGACTAACAGTCCCTTCTTCTGACTCATGCATAGCCCATTAAAATTCTTGAAATATTTCTACCTCAAAAGTCTTATTTGGGAGTAAAAGGTTCATTTGGCAGGAAATTCTTGCAAAGAGTTCCGTAAGGGATCATCGTGTAAGTATACTACTGAATGTGCAGTTTTAACACTAGTCACCTCAGATTTCCATCTTCTAAATGTGTTATTACAATTTCCTTTGGTAATATGCAGTGGTGGGATTCAAATAATTTAACAACCATTTCTCAGTGGTCATGTGACTGAGGTGTATGTCACTTTTGGCGATGGGCGCTTCACCTTAGCTGTTACAATGTAATAAAGGTTAACCAGAGAGGCATTTTCTGTAAGCAGGGCAATAAAGATTAGGCTAGAAACAACACCAGAATGTGTTGTTTCTAGAATCCTGCCTTCCTTACAGGATTAGCCCCGTAAAGTGGAAAAAAACATAATGATATTTCTTCCAACAACCAGTTATCTGAACTGCTTAGAAAGTTAACAACTGGTTCTCCCGAATAGGTGCAAACTGGCTGAATCCCACCACTGGTAATGTGACGACAATTTGATGCATTCAGCTTTTAGAAATACTGCAGTATATCATATGCTGTAAAATGAGATTCCTAGTAACCCAATGTTTTCTTTCAGAATTACTTATCTGAGCTGAGCAACCTGCAGAAGAATGGGGAAGTGATTCCAATTCCTTCACAATGAACTTCCTTTAATAGACATTCCCTGCCTCGGATTAACCTAACACCCTTTGTGCACAACAACAGAAATCTGACAGATTAAACATATCCCAATGTAATGCACTCCAAAGGTGCTGGAATTACTGTTTCCAAAATAACTACCCAACACGGCTGACAATGTTAGTTGGATTGCAGTATTTCCAAAACTGGTGGACACCAGATTGAGTAACAATAGCCTAACCTACCTCCAAGGGAGGATGTTAGGCTGTAGGCAGAATGTTTGTATTTAGAAGAAAAGAAGAAACAAACCTGAAAGGAATCAAGGCAGCTTTTGGTAGAATGTATTTCTGACTTTGACATGGATCTAGGGTTTGCCATGGTTGAAAGGCTAGCATGTGGTAGCATCTAGAATATCTTGAAGAACTTTAAAACACAGTGGGTTGAGCCAAATTAGTACTTGGGGCAGACGCCACTATGAAAATCGCAAGGCTCTAGGCTACACTAGAAAATAAAAACTGAACCCTATAGCAAATGATATACTTCTATTTGGTTATGGAAGTTATGGCTATGCTCATATACTGTAATCTTTAGCAATTAAAGTCAACCTGAGGGAGTCTTTACCTTGTACTTTGATAAGAAATTGTGAGAGGCAGAGAAGACAACAAGGACATTTCCACCCCTTAGTATTATAGAGGTGGAAGTAATCTATGAGGTCATCAAATCCAACCCCACTGCAAACCACAGGATTCACTACACTAACTCATGATCATCCAGATTCCAGTTGAAAATGTCCAACCTCTTTGTTCAGGTTTGGTTGCTTGGTGCTAAAAATGGGATACTAAGGTACCATACTGCCTCATTGTTTCTTTCTTTGTGAAAAGAATTATAATAAAACAGCTTCCTTACCTACTGTCACTGGCTCCATTTTAACATGATTAGGTCCTTTAAGGCATGCCTTTCCTTTAGTCAGCCACATGAGAGAAAGAATGAAAAGGATGCCATACCTGGTGTCTTCTCTGTGAAGATAACTTTGGATTCTGCTGTAAAGTTCTGGCCGGTCAAAATCATTTGCTGTCCACCATATACAAGGCAGGTGTCCACATCTTGTCTTTCAACCATTGGAAGTTCATGAGCTGACCGTTGGGCTATAGACAAAATACAGACTGGAATTAAATCTTTTTTAAAAATTGGGAAATATCAGAAGTACCCACAGATTATATTTTAATCAATATTGCCATTTTCTCACTGTCAAAGAACTTATCTGGAAGACTCTTTTTTTTTCTTTTTATGACCCTGTATCAGGGTGGAGGGCAAGTGAATGGATCTGAGAGTTTGCTAGCTGGATGCCCTTCCTGACACCTATGTGGAGTTTTCAGCAGATAATTTTGATAGACAAATATCTGTTACTGTCTAGGACTGAATTCTCAACCTTCCATGTGGGAGGCAAGCATTTCACCTCCATGTGGGAGGCAAGCATTTCACCTGCCACTCATCTGGGAGACTTTTTCAATGAAGGGCTTAAAAATAAGAGGAAATATAAATGTACAGAAATAATAATTAGGAACTGATTCCAGAACTACAGCTCTACTGGACTTCCTCCTTGTCTCTAACAAACAAGAACTCAGAACTGGAATCAGCCTATGTTTCATCCTAAGCCAATGGCCAAATATTCAATTATATATATGCTACAATCATGAAACCTAAAATTGCCACCTGCAGACTCAATTTCAATCAATAGGCCCAAATTCTTTACAGTGAGCTGAAACATAACTCATTCCGAGATGGAACAGGACAACTTTTCAATCAGCTAAGTAGCTAGAACATACTTTATCTCATATTTCACTGGGATAAGTGAAAGTGAAAGCAGAGGAATCTGAGACAGGGAGCTACCGTATTTTTCAGAGTATAAGATGCTCTGAGTATAAGATGCTCTGAAGACACACCAAGATTTTGAAGAGGCAATTTTTTTAAAAAAACACCTTTTTGCACTCTGCAGACCTCCCTAAAATGGCCCATTTTTCATGAAAACAGGCCCCTTTTTTGTAAAAAAAAAAAAAAAATGGCCACGCACAGCCTTTAGGAAGCGTTTAGAGTGCTCCTAGGGAGTGTGGGGCCAAAAATGAGAAAAAAACAGCCCGTTTTTGCAAAAACAGGCCCGTTTCTTTTCTTCTTCTTCTTTTTTTGGTTAAAAAAGGGCATGCATAGCCTTGGGATGAGGGTGGGCACAATTGAGCAAAACGGCAAATTATTTGCTCAATTTTTCCCTCCCCAGCCCCCAGGAGCACTGGAAGCCTCCTAATGCACGGCCATTTTTGCAAAGGGGGTGGGGTGTCAGCAGGCCAAAAATGCTGTATTCAGTGTATACTGTAAGATGCATCCAGATTTTCACATTCTTTTTTGAGGGAAAATGGTGTCTTATACTCTGAAAAATACAGTAAATTGCAGGAAAAGGTGTTGTAGAAAGTCCAATGGCTTCTCCTTGCAAGGCACTTTTGGTGTGCATTTTAAAGGTGTGAAGCATTCTATATAGCACTTTTGCATTTAACTCCTTTTGCTTTTGCAATAAAATCTTTCAAAGGGAAAGAAAGGATTTGGAAAGAGGGAGAGAGAGAGAGGGAGAGAGACTGAATTCACAGATTCAAACTAGCCAAACAAACTTTTAGCTTCAATTCCCTTGTTACTTAAATTCACAGAATAACCAACCAAGTCCCTTAACAACTTATCTAAAGCAATCGTTTGCCATAAGAAAACACATCTTCTCATGAAAGGTCCATCCATAGCATAATATCCAGCTAGTTCCCTCGCTTAACTATTCTTTGCAGTAATGAAATTTTCAGAATTTCACCTATCATCTGATTTTGGGGTTTTTTTTTCCTTCTTTCACCATTGAAACAGCTGGAAAAGATCAAATATTTTCTTTGGGCTGTTCCTAATACCTCTCAAGCTGTTGTTTATATTAAGTGATCTAGAAGTTCAAGATCTGAATTCTCAAACTCCTCAATTTTAATCTCATCCCTTCAATGAAAGTCTCTGGATAATTTTGTTCAACATCTTAATAATCTCCTTAATGATCTACTTGTGCTTTGTCTTGATTTGTAGATTGCAAACTAATTTGTGCATCCCTTCTGCTTAAAGATGGGCATTTTCTATTAGTCCTGCTTGAAATGAACAATAGCCAAAGAATGTCTCCAAAATGTGCCCCTAGCAAACGTCCTTGTCAGAGATACCATCACTTGGCCTACATTTTGTACACTGGTGCATAAAACCGATGACAAATTCTTCACAATTTCTCCATTTGAAAGTTTAATCATGCCCAGTTTTTAGAGGAAGTGACAACAGTAGCTTTCTAAATGATGAGCAGGAAATGAGAACTACACTGAGCAAAGTAGATGTGCTAATCTCCCAATTTAAAGTGGCTACTAGAAAGAAAATATAATGGAAAATATTGTCTAGATCTTTTTAATGAATGAAATGTATAATTTCTGGATAAAACTATGGATTGGAATATAACTAACTGTTTTCAAACATTTCTTTAGGTATTTAGGTACCAGTGAGACAGAATATTTGAGAGGTCCTTGGTGTTCTCTCAATATAATGGGCTTGCCTACTAGAATATAAACTGAGAGCAAACCCCACTCCTTACTAGCACCAGTGATGATATCTAGTTTGGATAATGAAACATCTGCAAATAAACAACCAAACTCAGAGAGCACCAAGGGCCATTCATTTCCATATAGTCTATATGGAAACTCTCAATCATCCAGGTCGTAGGTGTCCCAAAGGTGTTTTGTCAAAAGGCAAGTTTTGCCTTTTGAAAAACCTGTGGTGGAGCAATGGTTAAAATGCAGTACTGCAGGCTAATTCTGCCGACTGCCAGCAGTTCGTTACTCACCAGCTCAAGGTTGACTCAACCTTCCATAATTCCAAGGTCAGTAAAATCAAGACCCAGACTGTTGGGGGCAATATGCTGACCCTGTAAACCACTTAAAAAGCACTGTGAAGTGGTATATAAGTCCAAATGCTATTGCTATTGCTATTTTATTGATATTTTTCCTTTGAAAATATTTTGTTTCTCATTCAAGAAGCTTCTTCAGTTCTGATTGATTGTTAGGAAATTTTTTAAATATTCTTAGCTGGAAAAGGCATGCTGAAATTGTCTTTGGAGTTAAAATGCATATAAGAACAGTTATTTCAAGAAGACACTATCATAGAAGGAAATCTGTGTACTGTAAATATGTATTTCCATATATTTGCAAAACAAGTAGGAATTGTCCTTAAAGAGACCTTTTTTAAAAAACTGACACAGAAAGAAACTGGTTTCTATGTTTTAGGAATGGCTTCCATGTTTAATCTAAAAGCTGATATTCAATCTTGAGTACATAAAACATAAAATAATGGCAGAATTAAGCTAGA
>JAPKID020005348.1:0-11176 GCA_026931265.2 Tropidonophis doriae | reverse complement strand
GGTCTCTGCCTCCCTGCAATTTACCTTCTTGCAGCAAACAGGGAAAATGGGGCTTGCGGAGGCTGCAATAGGCTATAGCCGTGATGGACAACCTATGGCACGCGTGCCACAGGTGGCCCGTGGAGCCATTTGTTAGGGCACAGGAGGTGTTGCCCTGTCAGCTCCAGTGTGCATGTCCAGCTGACCGGCCTTCTTTTGAGACCGTTTTTCACCCTTCAGAGGCTTCACGGAAGGCTCCAGAGGGCAAAAAAATGACCCTACGAGCAAACCAGAGGGGGAAAGCGCATGCATGTGTGGCATGCCCGCTCACAACCCCCCTTGCGCTCCCCCCACTTTTGGCACGCGAGCCAAAAAAGGTTTGCCATCACTGGGCTATAGCAATCTCTGCAGCCTTAAACAGCTGATGATCGAGAGGTTCACTTAAACTGAAAGTTGCTGTTTCCTCCACAAGGCAAATTGATGGGAGGCAGAGGCAGGTTTTTTTTTCTTGTCCTATTTGCTGTTTGCTATAAGAAGGTAAGTCAATAACTGTAAATGGCTATAGAATGTTCAAATAATTAGACTTATTTTTTAAAGGCTGCTTTATTATTGTTCTAGACAGCGTAACAAAACGAAGAAACTTCATAAAATAAATGCTTGATCTGAAGAGGCCCCGTGCTCTTGTTTTAAAAAGTGCTACTCTTTTAAATAGCAGAGAATAACTATACTTCCGGAAAGCACATCAATTTTAACAGCATCTGTACAAGTATAGTCTAAAATGTAACACCACAAACAGTATATATCGTCTGTACTGTTTGCTGTTTGTTGCAAGGAGGCAAATTGCTGGGAGGCAGAAGCAAATTTCCCCCCCCTTGTTTTCTTCCCTAAAAGAAAGGACCGTCCCGAGTCCTTTCGAGTGAAAGGGTGCGGTTTAGAAATTTTGATAAATAAAATAAATAAATAAATAAATAAATAAAAGCTAGGTGCGGCTTATATTTTGGAGCGTCTTATACTTCAAAAAATAATGTGCTCAAAATTTCCACAACCGATTCTCCAGAACCTGTCAGAACCTACTGAATTATACTCCTGGCTTAGTGTTATGGCAAGCTTTGCTATTGCCTAAAGTTTGGGGAATTGGAATACAGCTAGATACCTAAAATAGGTAGGAAAAAAGGTGGATGGGAAATTTTTAACCACTCCTCCCTGCAAGTTCTCTTATAAGTGGTGTAAATTTTTTACATAGTCAAGCATGATGGTAGAATGCATGAAGAGGAAGAATTGTAGAAAATCATGTCAACTGAAAGAAAAAAGACATGTTTCCATGATCCATAAAGTTATCACATACGCCAGGATGAGAAATATCAGGCTGAAGTCTGCAAAAAGGATCTATGCACAAGTCCCTGGGGATTCAAGATGTTGCAAGATATCGTGTAGAACTACATTGAAACAATATCTCAAACTATAATTATTTAGAGCTAAATATTTCAGTTCTCAAGTTGAAAAGTTATAGAAGAAATCAATATTTTGGTGACAAATTTTCAACTTTTCCAAACTCTATTTGGGATTATTGTTTTCCTAATCTGATGCTAACCTCATGATTTATTCCAGACAATCAGAGAACTGATAGCGGGAATCCAGAAAATTTAAGTGGATAACCCAGCTGCCGGAGGCTTGACAATTGTTCAAGCATGTGAAATGCTAATTCTAAGTCTTTTTCTGGTAACAGACTTGGTCACTGTGTGTGTGTTTATGTACATGTGTGTTGTGCTTGGAAACAGTGCAGTTGATTTTTTTTCCCTCTGGCTCTGGCTTTTTATTTTAGCAGGCAGATAAACTTCCAGTCAGACTTTTTCCTCTCGGTTTCCAATCCAGGATTTCTATTCAAAATGTTCACGTTCATGTTTTCTTTGTATGAAATGAAGGGATTTACCACCAGCTGCAGTTTGCAGATGTTCAAGGCACAGGAATTTCTCTTGGGGGAAAAACATGTAAATTTTGGGATGTATTTTGGCATGAGTGCTAATGAACTGAGTAACATTTTCCTTTTAGGATTCTCATGGATATGATTTCTATCGGTGAATAATAAGAGACTTCGTCATCCACCTTCTCAATTCTGACGTCTGCGTTCTGTGCTGGATTCTTTCTTTCCTGTCTTTTGAAGAATGCATTTCTTATTCTTATCACAAGATGGCCCTTTGAGCTCTCTGATACATGCCAGGGGCTTCAGCAGGTAAGAGCTCCTTATTGGTTTATTGAAAGTATGATGCTTCCGAGCAACCCTTTTAAAGACAAAAGCTAGAAACAGTACAGAGAGCTTGTAGCCCAGCAGCTCTGCCTTGAAGAAGTGAGGATCTGTGAACTAACTCTCATTTCAAATTTATCATCATGAGTGAGGTGAGTGAAAAAATCCTTTTATTTTAAGAGATGGGGAGAGACAGAGAAATAGATAGATGATAAGGCATGGATTTGCTATGAGGCTAAAAACAGAAAAATCAGGTTTGGAATATTTAAGGTTGAGCTGTGTTAGTATGAGAAGAACATATTGTTTGAAACTATTGTTATAGTATGTGTCTATCTTACTTTTCTGACAGTGGATTATGTACAACTACTGAATTTAATATGCACTGCTTTAAAATCAGTAAGTAACCTTCACTAGTACATTAATCCTATATCAGTTAACTATGAACAAACCCAGTGAGATGCCATATAACTTTCTCCAAGCAGATATGAATTGATGAGAAACATAATTAAATATATTGCCTATGGTTAGTCTTATGGTTAGTCTTAGGAACTTCTGACAACTTAGAAGCATCAATTCTGAAGTTTATAAAAATTCACTGGGCGGGAAAAAAAACCCTTTAGTTTTTCATTTTTAGGAAATACTTTAATGATGTCTCCCTAGATATGTATCATGAGCTGAGGATATAAAAGAATGTATTTCAGTTCTTGTTCTGCGTCCTTAAAAAGTCAAATCAGGCTTCTGGTATACAAAAGTTAGATAAAAATCAGAGTGATTTGGGATAGATCAAAAAATCATCCTGTTTGTCCCTGCTTTCTCCACTGCCTACCTTATATTGCTTTCCAATGGTAGAGTATCAGTAGCAATTGTGTTTTTAAAATGCAGAAAATTGTGGTTGCATCCAGCTTAGTGAAATGGTTTTCTAGTATCAAGGCAGCTATAAGTAGCCCTTGATTGAAAATGTCATGATAGCTCTACAAACAGAGTAATATTTCTCTCTCCTCCCCCCCCCCCCAATCTCCTAAATCTTATTAAACAGGTGTTTCCATTATAAAGATCATTTTGGGCAAAAGTCTAACTTTTTTCTACCCCATGGAATCAAACTGCCTTGAGCAGTATATAGGCAGAAGCAGATGTTGTTGTGGGATACTGTGATCTATTATTTGAAGAATACCTACTACCTTGTCTAAAAAGGGAGGGGTAGAATCAGTAGTTATGTGAAAGAAATATTGCTTTTTTACTAGGCACAAACCAATACTTTTTATGGAGCTCCGGCAGCATATCCATCCCAGGGGACAGAGCTGCCCTGGGACCAGGGAAATTCCTCTCCCAATCCTCCACACGCTGACCGAGTACATAGTTAAGAGAGCCATGTGATCAGATTGTTCAGTTTTGAACATTTATGCATACAGCTGAATAAATAAACTTGAAAAGGTCAGCGCTTTTGTTTAATTACATTAAATGTCTTTTCTTATATTTAGCAAATTAAATAGCTAATTGATCTGGCTACATGCCCTTTTTATTTTAAGTTTAAAAAAGTTTCTTCTTTGATTTCTCCTGTCCACATTTTATTATAATCTGATTTTGTTCCTGGTGCCACCAACTGTTCATAAAATTGTCATTCACAGCATAATACTCCAATATACAATTCATAGCTCAATTCAGATAAAATCTTTCTCCCCTTCAGTTCAGCATAAACTGGAATTTCTCGCACACCAAAAATAACTGTGTAGCAAAAATAAGAAACTTAGATTGCTAAACTTAGGCTCTATCAGCCATAGGGGAGCCTGAACTAAAGACCATCAACCTCTGCCAGTCATTCCACATAATTTAAAAACTGAATCAGTATTTAGAAATCTTTTGTGTCAATGGTATTTTACATTATCCTATAGATATTTCGAAATCCAAAGTTGTTGTAATTCTGAAAAAGAGTTATACAAAAATGTATCAGAATATAAAAGCACGTCCCTTGGTAATTGTCTTTTATTCAAAGGGAAAAAGAAACGGACGTGAAAGAGAAATAATGGGTTTTTTTTAAATAAAAAGAAACAAAAACAGTTTCATAGAGAATTACCGTTATTTGAGCTTTCTGTTTTAGGTGGTGCATTTGATTGAATATTAATTTGGTGAACTGAGTTTTTTAAGAAAATTGTCTTCAAGTTTAAGGAGATGAAATCTGATATACTTTAATGGACCTAGTAGTTCAAATATGGCTAAGAAAATATTGTCTCCAAATAGTGCTGGAAGAGAATGGATGAAAGGAAGAGATTTCATAGTAGAGGTGTTTATACTTCGAAATAAGTCTAGGATTTTCAGAAATACTCATCTTCTCACTTCATTTAATTCATTGCGTTTCTAATTTAATTTTTTTTATAATGGGGATAAATGTTGCTAGTCTTCTGTGGTTATAGAAAAAAATGAATAGCATAGTAACATATTCCTTATTTTGACCTTACCCGTTTTTTGTTAGTTAATTTAGTATATATTATTTTCTTTTTAAAAGGTTCCCTTGAAATTTGATCTAATAGTATGATTATAAGACATTTAAAGGACAAGATATATGCAGTTGGGTGGAAATCGGAACTTGCTTCATTCTTTTTAATAATAGCTATATAAAGCTAATACCCATATCACATGCATACACCCAATTTTTCAAAGTATTAGAATTTTTCAAAGTATGTATAGAGTCCAGTGAGCTTTCTATGTGTATATCTATAGATATCTGTATATCTACCTTTCACTGCTTGCTTTTGCATATTCAGCATGGAATCCTAAACATAAACCAAGATAACATAGGGATAGAGTTAAGGCAGCTGGCTCAGTTCCATTGCCTTCCTATTTATTGACTTTATGCATAGCTGAACACTTCCATCAGCCTCTGTGCACCATAAGAAGGATAAATATGGTAGAAGCTAGGAAAATAAATAAATGCATACTGAATCTTTGGATTAAAGATATATAACAGTAAAAAGCCAGACTGTCAATACAGTTCTATTTTCATAACCACTGAATTTAACTTAAACCTCAATTTAGTTTTGAAAAAAAAAACAGCAGAAAAACCCAACAAATTACAATATATTGACTCCATTTTAAAATGCAGTTTAAGATGAATGCAGCTCTCCCCAATACAAAACAATGCAAGAGCCCTCTAAAGTCAACAGGGCTCATTGTAAAGCTTAAAAAGGGCCAATTAGTTAAGACCAAATTGTGATGCCCAAATTGTGAGTGGGATAACTTTCCTGACGGCATCACTTAGTGGATGGATCCTCATATGTGCACACAAGCTGTCCAGTTTGGTACTGCCTCAGATGTATAGCTAGCTATAATTAGGAGAAGTGGGGTACTTAGCAGTTTGACAAAGAATTCTGCAGCTGACATAAGGTGGGTGGGGTGGGGTGAGAGAAGGAAAGGAAAGAAAGATCACTTAATAATTTGAGCTGACATCCCTTTATTAGATGGGTGGGAGCCTGCCAGTTGTGGAAAGGGAGCAAAAGATATCTTAAAGTTGTCACTTTGCCTACGCTTTAACTCAGGACAGGTTGAGGATTTGTTACCCTTTCAAGTTTTGCTGATAGAACTATTTAAAAAGATACGTAACCACATACATTTTTCCAGCTGCTTCGAATATAGCTACATCAGCATAGTCATGAAATATCACTCCATTAATGGGGAAAGGAGGTTGTACAGATAGGTTTTATACCTTTGGGCAGCTCATTATTTCTACTGATGTGATAATTACAGTTGCAAAGACTAATGCTGTTGACAAGGGTGTTAAAGAGAAAATGTCTACTTGGTTGAGGTGAGAATAACTCACTAGTCCTGACAATACTACCACATTGACATAAGGATAATTAAAATCAACTCCCGAAACAAATATTTGCAAGATAATTAGTCTTTTAAAGATTACCTTGAAAATCTCCAGTAACTTTGGACCATGTTGCCTCATTGAAGTTGGGGTTCTCTGCTTCTGCCAATACTGTAATGTGATTCTTGTTGTCTACGGACTTTTCTGAACCTTTTGATAAACATCTAATGCTCATGCTATTGTGTATTGGCAGGCAAAATCCAACTCCATCTAGTCTGATGTTTTCTCCTTCTGCAGCTTTTGGAAAAATATTGTGCTTTTTCTAGAGTTCTTCCCATGTGCAAAGCAATTCCTCCATAAACCTTTGTAAATTTATCATAATTTGAAGGTAGAGACAAGGCAAAACAAAATCACCAACAGTGTGTGAAAGGCTAGCAGCTTAAGTTCTTAGCCTTTTATAATAAAAGTTTCTGAACAAGCTTAATTATGAGGATTAGAAGCATAAGGCTTCCCAGAGTTTATGCTGGCAATGAAAACTGGGAACATTGCTTAGAGTCCTTTGTTAGAGCTTAGCAAGAAATCTTATTTCTATTGCTAGTTAGCCTCTTTGAAGCTAATGATTGAATTCACATCCTCTGATCAAGTTAATCATGCTTTATTTATTTATTAAACTTATGTGCTGCCCATCCTACCATAAGGCAACTCTTTTATTAATGCAACCACAAAGAGTTCATTAACCAAACTACATTATGCAACCTGGTTTATAAACTTAGCACGTTCACATAACATGCTAAGAGAAAGCCAAATAAGTCATGTTAAGGCTTAGTGCTGTTTGTGAATAAGTGTAGGAAAGAGATCAGGGAAGTAACAGGTGCAGAGTTGATTTTGAGCCATTACGAAGCCTTTTTAGTGACATATAGTGTGAATGCTTTAATCTTCCCTTCATTCAACAGTAAGGTTTTGTCAGGTGATTTTTAAACAGGCAAGATATAGTAGACAAAGCAATATTTTTCATTAGCTGCACTTCTACACAAATTATCTTCTTTCCATTCTTTCTTTAAAAACAAACAAACACCTCACTCTCTATTTGCTCCTACCCAAATCTTAGTGAATGATCCTATTTTATAACACCACAGTTTTGGATAGATGATTTATTTCTGACATTTTTTTTTCCTGGAAACAAACCAAAGAATCCAATGTTGCTATGCTTGCAATTTGCAAGCAAGGGAATATTGACCTTTTAAACAACAACAAAAAAAGGAACAACTCAGCTCTTGTATTTATTTCCTGTAGCTATAGCAATTAAAGATGAAAGGGGGAAAGGAAAAAGAGATGAATGAATCTATTACTGAGGCAAATATCTCCATGAGTGATATTAATACGTTTTCCAAAAATCTAGTATTTTATTGCTTATCGCATAGATTTTGCATAAGGCTAACAATCTCACGGAGATGGGAAGCCAAATTTGGTTCTTTATTTAAAACATGGATTGTTGGTCCATTATTTTTAAAAACATTTTGATAAGCAGAATTTTCTTTGAACAGGCTTGTAGAATGAACCATACTTTCATGCAGTTCAAAAGCGGACATTTATTCATGTGGAATTTTCTTCTCCTGTTTTGATATGTATGCTTGACCAATATTGACCAATTTTATTCTCAAGATATTGGCCCAGAAGCTGAATCATAGGCCAGATGCAACAAGGCCTAAGCTACTAGCTGGGATCTTATCCTCAGACACAGGATTCTGCTAGATCAGTGGTGGGTTGTTAGCTGGTTTACTACCAGTTTGCTTGGGCTCGGGGCATGAGCAAAAGCATCCAGGTGGGTGGCCAGAGCCTCCCGCCGTCACCACTACCGGTTCGGCCAGACCAGGCCAAACCGGGAGCAACCCACCTCTGTGCTGGATCCATATTCTAAGAAGAAGCCCATTGCTGAGCTTTGGAGTTGGTTTCAACTTGCCTCTTGGGGAATGCAAATTCTCCACAACTGCTTTTCCTTATGATTACGCAGTCTGGATCTAGATAAATTAGCAAGGAAAGAGACAGCCACCATTAGTAAGCAGAGTGTTAGTTTATTCCAGAATAATGCAGGTAGTCTCTCTTTTTGAACACGATTGCACTGAGTAATTAAAATATTAATGGATTGCTTAGTGTGCCCAGTTGGGTTTGGTTAAGAATATCACTCAGCTACTCATTTTTGTAATATAGAATTAATAGTGGAAGCTAAATAAAACTAAAATTCAGAAGTGACATATAAAGTGGTAGTGATTAATGTTGATCCCTTTGGTGCTTGCTTTTTGCAATGGGCTTACTGATTACTACTCCAAACCAGCATAATTTAAGAGGAAGAAAAAGAAACGATACTTTTATCAACTAAATACACATAGCACACAGGAGAGCAAATAAGGACTTCTAGCCTTAATTAATTTATTTTATTTATTTTATTGGACTTCTAGACCGCCCCCTCTCCCCGAAGGGACTCGGGGCGGTGTACAGGTAAAGATTAAAACTACTAAAACACAACAATACAGACAAAGTTAAAATTGAATTAAATAGCCCTGTATGAATTTATAAACATTAAAACTGTAACCCATAAAACCAAATCAACAGATTGGGCGACAAGTTATGCATTGACAAAACAGTAACTTTACAGCCAATCCTCCCATTTATGACTTTTGCAGGTCTGCAGAGCAAAGGGAAACTGAAGTAAGATCGTAAGCAGAGTTGTGGTTTCCCTTAGCAACTGCTTCATTTAAGGATCAAGTTGCCCATCCCAATTATGGTTGTTAAACAAGGACTACCTATAGAGATTTTTGAGACAGCCTTTCCAGCCGGGCCAGTTGTCAAGACAGAAAAGGAACACAATGTTGAGAAGGCTGGACTGAAGCCTACAAGGACGGAGAGTTTTCCAGTATCCCTTTTGTTGAAAACAGATTGTTGCTTTCGAGAATGTGGCAGCCAGCCAGAAATGGAAACCACTGCACTGCTGTCTTGTGTCACAAGGGTAAATCTGCATGGGGCATATGGAACAAGGACTTCCCTCATTTTGCAGGGATGTGATTTAGAATGTCATGTATTGTTTTGGGGTTTTTTGGTTTCCATTCTCTAGCATAATAAATGGGAAGTTGCAGCTTTTAATTAGGGGTTTGGATTTTCCAACTAACTATGATGAATTCAGCTTGAGTGGAAATTTCTTTAGGAAAAATTTCTCTAGAGGAAGCTATAGCAATTTGTGAGGCAGATTGTAATGGTGTTGAAATGTGGAAAGTTGCTTAAACCCTATAAAAAGCTGTTCGGAATACTTTTGGATAATTTCACTAGGGTGTTGTTTATAGGTGCTAATTTTAACATAATCAGAGCACAAAGAAACCTCTCGCCATTGACACTGAACAAGCCAGTGCAAAGTTGTGCAAGATCTCCAGGTTCTAAGTGCATATATTTAGGCAAATCTGATCTACAATTAAACAGCATGAAGAAATTAATTAACATTCACTTATGTTGGATCATAAATATGAAAGGTATCTTTGTAAATATCCTTTTAAATTTTAGTAAATTCTGACTTAGTTTAGGGAACAAAATCCTATTGTGAAAGTCACAGGTCTCCATAGAGCACTGAGGATTAAATCTGACCAGCAGCATTCAAAACCTGACATGTGAGAGGCTGAGTCTCTCATCATCAAATTATTTCTAAAAGGAGCAAACATGTTGCAGTGTCAACTGAAGCCAGGGATGCAGCAGGTGGTAGAGTTGGGGGTAGAATGAGACTTTTAAAGCACCAAGTGGTCAGTTCTGCATTCTAGAATATCCTGATAATTCTCCAGTTCCAATATAATCAGGCTATGTTGAATCTATTGCATACAAAATAAAAACTATGAAGCAATTGATAATAAGGGGACCTTATAAGCCAGGGCTATCAAACTTGTGGCCTGTGGACTGGATGCGTCACACACTTGCCACTCCCACAACCGGTTTAATGAAGGAGGGGAAAGTCCCGATACGTCATGTGATGCTGCCATGACGCCGTTACTTTGTCTCCCCTTTTCAAAAGCCATTGAGACCACCTTTCACTTTAAGGACCTAGGAACAGGGAGCCAGCAGCTGGGCTGAGATAGGAGTTCCTGCCGATGGGCAGACTGCTTGCAAATTCAGCAACATTTCAGCGCTGCAAAAAGAAAGATTTTTTTTCCCCACTTTGAGTTACACTGCAATTAAACAAGAAATAAATCAGCACAATTACCAAAGATAAATGACTTGGGGATAACACTGATTCTGGGAATCATGAAGAACCTTTTATCATTGAGCTATATGCATTTCCAGGAGAAACTGTTTCAAAGGGCAGATGCTGCAATAGAGGAGGCCCTCTTCTTGACTCATACGAGATGGTATTATTTTTTTTTAAAAAAAGGGGGGGTGTCTCAAAGCAAATACTCAGAAAAGGATGGGCACACCCCATGGAAGGCTGGCAGACGCTCAAAGATGCAATTTGTAAGGATGAATGATATGTCAAAAAGCCCTTTTTTCCCCCTGCCCTGCTCCCAATTTCGGCTCTAGAGATTAATTCAGTTAGTTTTAAACTAGGGTTCTTGGTTTCCCTCTTCAAACTGTTACTATTGTGTTGTAATAATTTATTATGATTATGTGCAGATATACCACTATGTATGTTTAGCTCTCCTGCTTACTATTTTGCATACACTGGGGAGTATTCGTGATTTTTTAAAAAAATATGTACTCATAATGCTGAAATCTTACAGCTCCAAAAATAGATTCTAAGAGCACTTCCAAGGCTTCCTAATGTCTTATATAAAAATCAGTTTCATCCCATAAATAGTATTTATTTTTGTAAATTCCATACTGATATGCAAACGCTATTAACCTTAGATCAAAGTTGGTCTTACTCCATATCATTTTTACTTTTCATGATCTATAGGCAAATGTATTAACTTTGACATGTGTATGCTCTGGACAATCTGGAGCTTCCAGCATTGAATCTAATTACTCACTGATTCTTTGCTGACTCCAGCTTTCTAACAGACGAATATCCCCCTCACCAAGACCATCAAGAGTCCACTAATTGCCACTTCGCTGCCGGCCACCGGGGGCGTCGGACGTGTCTTTGACTCGTCTGCCGCTTTCCTCTCCTGGCTGCCCCATCG
>JAPKID020005347.1:0-11177 GCA_026931265.2 Tropidonophis doriae | reverse complement strand
ATTTTAAAGCAGGGCCTCCTGACAATGACTTACAGCGCGGAATGGGAAGCACTTTTCAAACCAGCTGACAAAACAAATTGAGCGACCTCAGGTCAATGCTAAGGGCCTTTCAAATATATATCATTATTGTCAGAAATGGAGCAAAGCTGTCGGGATAATTCCGGCCCTACCTCCTGGTTGGCCCCAGAGGGCAGGGGGCTATTTTGTCTGCTTGTGTTTCCCCCCCTGGTCCACTTCCAATGACTCCTCTCTCTTGCTGTACAAAAATGGGAGGTGTTAAAGGTTAAGTATCTGATATGGTGCCAGGCATATGTCTTCAACCTTGAAATGAGGGTCTCCAGCTTGGCTCTCTGCAGGGTGAGGCAGGTGGGAACCCATCCAGGAGTTTGAGGGGATCCGGTGAGGCCACTTGGCAGAAGCTGCTGCAGCTACAGTTACTTTAGAGGACTGGCCTGCTGAGAATCCATATTCACAACGTATAAGGTTCCACCAACTTTCTTCTGCCTTGGATGATGAAGCATTCTGACATGTTCAGAAGGTTCAGGTGGCATCACTGGGCTGACTCCAAAATGCAATGCATAGACCCCCAACTTCACTTTATTTAGGGTCACAGAAGGGACAAAAGTCTTCCTAGAGATTAGGAGAAGGCCACATGTGAAAAGGCCAGGAGATTACATTTGAGATCTGCGTTTATGGCAACGATGGGGTATTCCAAAGGCTTTAAAAATAACATTGTCCTTCAGTCTTACAATAGAAAGGCCAACTGAGAAGCATACTTTGAAACTCAGTCTTCAAGTGACCCTGAGAAATAATACCACGTGTCACAATTCATGGTACCCAGGAACATATTTGCAAAGTTTGTGGAGTACTAACACGAGGATGAACTTGGGAACTTCTTAAATACTTAATAAATAAAGGAATCTTATTTATTGAGATTCCTACTCCTCATCCATCAATCATCATGATCCAGAATGGTATAGAGACTCCTACTTGAGCAGGGGGTTAGATTGGAAGACTGCTCCAAGGTCCCTTTCAACTCTATTATTCTTTTAAAAGCACTACCTTAATGTGGTTATGGGACTTACATGAATTTAGGACAGATCTCATTGCAAGAATCAGAGGAATGCCTCATATAAACGATATGGTGAGAGGCAATTTTCAGAAACTCATACTGGATGGATTGTCACCTAGGTCAAATATGACCATGCTAGTCTCAAAGGTGCTTTTATTTTTCAAGAGGCAACTGGATTTTCTTCTTCAGTTCTTAGATGAGAAGCAAAATGTCTTCAAACCCCCCCAGAAAATCAAGTTGCCTCTTGGGAAAAAAACACCACCTTTCAGACAACCATGACTTAGAGGACTGAGAAGCTCCATAGATATGACCATGCTAGGTGTTGGAGCTCCTGGAAATCTGGTAAAGAATGGGCTACAGGAGTCTGGACAGAAAACAGAATAACAAAGTTGGGAAGAGACCTTGGATGTCTTCTACTCCAGCCCCCTACTCAACCACAAGACCATATACAACATGATTATGGACTGAGCAACTAAGACAAACCACTACAAAACTGTTGCATGAAAAGTTGTCTAATTTTGGATATGCAAGACTAGGCTTTAATGCCAGAATTGAGAAGATAGTTGTTGTTGTTAGTTGTGAAGTCATGCCTGAACCATCACGAGCCCACAGCCAATGTTCCTCCAGGCCTTCCAGTCCTCTCCCATCCTCTGGAGTCCATTTAAGTTCATGCCTACTGTTTCAATGACTCCACCCAGCCACCTCATTCTTGGTCGTGACTCCATCCATCCACCTCATTCCCTATTGTCCCTTTCTTCTTTTGCTCTCAATCTTTCCAAGCATTAGACTCTTCTCCAGGGAGCCCTTACTTCTCACTAGGTGGCCAAAGTAGTTGAGTTTCCTCTTCAGGATCTGGCCTTCTAAAGAGCAGTCAGGGTTCATCTCCTCTAGGACTGGCTGGTTGGATCAGTTCAAGGGACTCACAGGAAAAGATAGTAGCAGTCAGCAAATTCCCCCTCTACAAAGAACTAAAGAAACAGTGCATCACCTGGATAGCTTTTGCAAGAATATGACACAAACCACAGCCTGACATTTAGCAACTATGGTGCATTGGAGTATCTCCAAGGAATACCATTTGCCAGCAAGCAAGAACTGGTTGTACCACAAAATGGACTAAGTAATAGAAAATGAAGAAACCAAGGTGTTTGTGGGACTTTAGAATTCAAACAGACAAGTACCTGTCACAGTGCATTGCAGACTTAACAATTGTTGAAAAGAAAGACAAAAGAGGCTGGATATTGGACATTGCTGTGCTTGGAGACAGCCGCAGCAGAAGAAGAAAAAAACTGGAGAAAATCACAAAATGCAAAGAACTGGCATGCGGTTTTATTTCTCAAAGTCATTTGAAGACTCAGTTGCAAATAGAATGCCTGTGGCAAAAAAACCCAAAGATAATATATTAATAGGTGCTTTGGGTATGATCCTAAAGCACCTGGAGCACTACTTGAATATCACTGGCGTTGACAAAATCACCACCAGTCAATTGCAAAAGGCAGCTTTACTTGGAACAGCTTACATCCTATGAAGATACCTTTAATATTAACATACAACAATAATTGCCTATCCCTGGTCCTTGGGAAAGACTCACTAGGTGGCACAAAGATACCAAATCCAGTCTAAACATCTGGCTGACTGTGTGATTGATCATAATATTTTATTGATCATCCAGGCCATATCAGAATGTAAAATGCAGACAGATGTTGGAAGTACAAGATGGCCAGGGTACATTCTTTCATTAAGGGTGGACTTGCCCAATAATTATTCAACTTTGGAAAAAAATACAAATTTGGCTTTTGGAAATAACAGGCCTGAATTTTCCACTCAAACCCGACTTTTACCTGCTAGGCATAAAATCAAATGAAATTAAAAATCAAGATTGGTATCTTTTCTCTCTTATATAATAACAGCGACCAGGATGGCCATTGCTCAATACTGGAAAGATACCAACTTACCTCCAGATAAGTTAATTGTAGCAAAAAAATTTAACTGCGCAGAATCTGACAAATTAACATACATTCTAAAAGATAGGCAAGACTCGATTTTCTTTAAAAGCTGGAATAAATGGTACTCATGGTATAGTAGGAGACTAATGGATACCAAGGGAACTAACTAGACAGATTACTTAAGGAACCAATGTAAGGAATAAACAAGATAAGATCATAGTAAATTTGAGATAGAATTCTTTGTATAGTTATAAGCAATTATTAGACTGGGATGAACTTAATTTTCAATTTAGGGGACTGGATAGTTCCCCGGTATGTTTATGTATGTTTCCCCAGCTACTCTTACCCTATTTCTGTTAATTGTGTGGCTTTATGTTGTAAATACTAATAAAGATTTAAGAATTTTAAAAAAGAATCTCTGTGTCTTTGAGGTGGGCCACTCTTTTGCTCTGGAAGGCGGCAGGCGAAGATCTCGGGCTAGTTTGCTGCATTTTGCTGCAGTTCTTCTTCCAGATCGTTGACATCAATGATGGTTTCTCTTTCTCCCCGTCTGTCCCTTTCCCCCAAATCCCTTTCTTCCTTCTTTGGGGCCTGACATTTGCAGCCAAGTAATAAAGTTAAGAAGTTCTTTACATAAGCCAGATCCTCCCAATACTTGAGGGACATGGATCCTTTTATTACAAATAATTTTCATTATACGTATTGCATAAGATCTTAAGAAGCTTTCTGGGGCAATCTGCTTGCTGGATGCAGAACTCGTTATCAATATTGCATCACATACGGGTATCGGAGTTATGAAGTTTCATTAAAAATGTAAATTGTGGTTTAAAGCTGCTGCATTCTCTCTTTTTTAAAAAGATCTAGCAAAAAAAAGTTATAAAAGGTAGAGGCTGAAGCTAAGTGGAGAAAACTGCCAAAAACCTTGAGGGGGGAGAGAGATAAGAAACTTGATTTCCTTGGGAGAAGAGAGTAGGATAGAGCAAGGTGGGGGAAGAGGTAGATACTCAAGATAAGGCATCATCTTAACAGTCTTTCCAGTGGTGGGAAATTTTGTACTACTGGTTCAGTGGGTGTGGCTTGGTGACTGTGGCAGGGGAAGGATATTGTAAAATCTCCATTCCCTCCCCACTCCAGGGGAAGGATACTGCAAAATCCCCATTCCCTCCCAATCAGCTGGAGCTCAGGAGGCAGAGAATAGATGGGGGTTGGGGCCAGTCAGAGGTGGTATTTACCAGTTCCCTGAACTACTCAAAATTTCTACTACCGGTTCTCCAGAACTGGTCAGAACCTGCTGAATGCCACCTCTGAGTCCTTCCCTTTGTCACCACCCAAGTCGTATTTTTATTTTTAATTAATTATCTAATTAATTTCTAGTTCTTTTCTGATCCTTGACTTCTCCTTTTCCCACACACCCTCTTTCCCATCTGAAGTCAGCCATCCCCAATATGGTATTCTCTAGAAATTTTGGGATTACATTTCTCAGACTCCTTAGTAAACATGGTCAACTGGCTGACCCTTTGTAGTAGGGTCTTCCCAACATCAATGAATGTCACAGAATTGAGGAAGGCTGCTGTCAGAGCTTTAGAAAGTAGCAGTGTTCATCTTATCATGTGTATAGCATATTACACAACATGTTCGGTGTGAAATATGTTTACCTGTGACTGCTGACATTTAAACCAATGTTTCCTGTTTTATTTTTTTGTGGTTTTATTTTCTTTACTTCTTTTGTAGGACATATGTATCCATCATGCTATTCCCTTTAGAGTAAATACAGCACTGTATAGAAAAAGCCACCCCATCCCCAAATAGTAAGACGAAGGCATGAAACATGGAATAATATGATTTACAGCAATGTTTTTTAACTCTCCATATTTTTTTATCTTTGAAGTTATTGTTGCTTTCATTGTGTTCAGTGTTTCTTATACTACATTTTGTTAGTTCAACTTTTCCCCTCTCTTTTTTGAAGGATCTCATCAATTTCATCCAACCACAACTTTCTTGATCTTCCTCTTTCTCATAAACCCATTTGTGCTTCTTTCCTACATTTCTTTTACAGTTAATCCATGTTCATTTTCTCTGCAAGACCAAATTACTCCAAAACACTTTTCATACTGTTTATTCATTTTATATTCAATCCACATTCTTTGAGCCCCCATTTATGCTTGATCCTATCCATTTTAATTTTATTACCCACAACACTCCATAAAGTCATCCATTCCTATTACATTCAATGTTCTTTTACATTTTTTGCTGCCATGCCTAACTCTCATTTTCACTTTTAAAAAAAGTAGGCGAAAGCACTTTTATACAGAGTTACGTTTCATTTTTTAGACAAACATTTATCTGTCACAATACATCACATACTACCTAATACTTTTCTACCAGCATTTGCAAATATTTAAGTCTCCATTCATTTCCTCATATTTAGAAACATTTCAACTAGATGCACAGATTCATCTATTTCCTTTAATTTTTCAGCTTTTGTGAATAACTTGCAATCATTCATTTATTTTCTCTATCAAACAAAACTACTTTGTCTTTGTTAATTTATAGATTTATTATTCAAATTATAAAATCTAACATTTGCATAATTATGTTATTTGCACTGGCATAATTTGCATAAAAGATGCACATATATTTATGTCCTCACCCAATATACCTTTAATGTTATCTTAAGTATTCCTTATCTATTTTTCCTTAAATGTATCAAACAACCAAATCACACATATCTATTTTATTCAGTAAGCATTCTATCTATGCTTACTAATGCAGTTCTCGTACAGATATTAAAAAAACCAGTTTCATAAGCACACCATAATCATATTTTAATTGTTCTCAGATTGACCACTTACACCTGCAGCCTTATCACTTTTTCAACATTGTTACATTTATTATTTCCTTTTCTTCAATTTTTTCCTGTAAAATAATATCTACATCATTTCTATCAAGTCTATTCTTCAATATGTCACTAGCATTTCCATATATATCTTTAAAATACTCCTTCCAGTATTCCTTAATTTTAGTTTTACTCCAGATAATTTCATAACTTTTACTATTATTTCCATTCACTCTGCCAGAAGCGCATTGTTTAGCCATCTTTAAGCACTTCAAAATCATTTTTCTCCCTTCAAGGTTGTTTTGCAGTTTCTCTGCCTCTTTTAATCTCAATTGTTCCCTGCTTCATTCGACTCCATTGTTTGCAACTCTAGTTTTTCTGTGTAAACATGTTCATCTCTCTACATACAGTATTATTCTGATTTTGCTGGAAGCTTAATGTTTGGTGCATTTTTCCCCATCAACCGCCTCTTTCTCTTATCATTCTATTTTCACCCCCTACATTTTTGAATAGGGCACTCCCCAGGCCAGATGGTAATTGTAGCAGTAAAAGTGAAACTGAATGCAGGTAGGATGAGGTGGGGGTTTTATTTTGATTTGATAGTCCTCTCTGTATTCCTCCTTGTCACTACAGGTATTGTCTTCTGAGGTCATCTATAGTATATTTTAAAAAATCCTTTATTCCATTCCAAACTGTTCCTGTATCTTCTGTTTTTTATACACCTACAGTATGTTCCACTCACTCTGAGATTGACTTACCTTCTAATACCTTCCATACAGGACTCATTCTTTGCTGTCCCATCTTTGTTCAACTTATTTCTACCTAGCTATTCATGGAGAATCTAGCAGAATATTTCCCCTCCACCCCTGGATCATATTCATTGAGAAAGTATTCCTTTCCCCCCAAACTCACCATGGTTCTTCCATAATCACTTGGAATATAATATGACTAGTCTATGGTTTCCTAATTCTATACACTCTACAAAACAATCTAAATGACACAAGTTCATACTTTCTGAGATTCATGCTCATGTTTCTATTCACTTTAAATCTACATCTTCACTTCACTGTACATGTACAATATGTATCTATTTGACTTCCCAAGATCATATCGTCTTCATTCAGAGTCTCCGGGATTTGAATAAATAATAAAAACATTTATATGCCATTAATCTCAATTTGCAAAGTTACTGTGAGTGGCTTGCAACACATAAAACAATAAACATAAAAAACATTAAAATTAACAAGAATTAGATTAAAAAACAAGAACCAAGAGCCTGAGTGTAACAGAGGTAGGATCTTCATTATTATTCCACCAACCACCTCCATTGTAGAATGATCTCAAGCCAACCAGCAGAGCCAAGTTTTAAGGCTCTTCTGGGAGCCCAAAAGGATGGGGTTGGATCTCACTTCCAGCTGTAAGTTGTTCCAAAGTATAGGATGACGCACTTGTCTGCCACACTGGTCCTGTGTCACCCACCAATTCAGAGACACAACCTAAAAGTCAGTCCCAAAAGATAGCTTTCAATTTATTATAAAATTGGACCCATGCAATAATACATCAATGCAGAGGGTCTCTATAATTTTGTGGGGAGCTATCCCTGTAAGGCAGTGCTGATTTCTAGCAACTTCTTGAATGCCTGCGATGCTCTTGGCAAGTTTTATGTAAATAGTAAAGTGCAGTGGTGGGTTCCTACCGGTTCAGACCAGTTTGGCGGAACTGGTAGTGATTTGGCGACCAGGGTTGCTGGAACCGGCAGCGACCCAGGCCTGCCACGCCCCCGAACCGGTTCTCTGGGAGGCGCCATGAGCAACGCCATCTTGTTTTTTGCTTCTGCATATGCGCAGAACAATTTTTATTGCACTGTGTATGCATATGCAGTACACATCAATCGTGCATAGTGCACTCACAAGCGAACCGGCAGTAGTGCCTGCCGGAACCCACCCCTGGTAAGATGTTGCCTTCTTCTTCCTGGAGCCTAAGAGAAAGTGACTGACACAAGATCAGCCAGCTGGTTTCATGTTGAAAATTCCTGGTCTCCCATTTTCCAGGCTGATTTCTTAACCACTACACCAAACCAGCTTTCTCTCTGTATAGTAGTCAAAATTTAATCAGTTCTACTTGGCATTCAGAATTGCACACTTATTATTTACATAAATTTCCCATAAGGCTGCTCTCATATGTACTGTATATTTACATGTAAGTCTCATTCTCATTTAGTGGAATTGACTTCCAAGTAAATAAGAACAGAACAGCATGTCTGCACTTATATTAACAGCAACATTAACTCTCCAGAATTTCTATACTTTTACATATAGTTCTTATTCATGTTATACCCCAAATGCTAGGGTATCATACATTTTTCTTGGCATCTGCAGAGCTCTTTATTGTTTTCAAATACCTAGCTTTCCCCCAAGCCCAGCTGTTGCTGTGTGGAATAAACATTTCCAATGAAACATTCAACAGAAAATGAAGTATCTGCTATTTCTCTATACAGTCCCTTAACTAATTCCATAACTTTAGTTTTTTACAAGCATTTTATGTGAGAAAACATTCTATCTACCATATTAAACATGGTGCTTAGTATTCAGGAGTAGCAATTCTTGATGCTATAGAACTAATAACCCCTGCATCCACTAGAGTAGCAGAGGTGGTGGCCTTGGTAGTAGTTACAGTAGAGTAGTTGAACATTGGTGGCATGACCTTCTTCCCACACTTGGAACAATTTATATAGGCATATAATGACTTCTTTGCCTGAAGCTGTATATAATACCAGTTTCATAAATCTATACTCAATTATAACAACAAAACAGAACAGAATAACAGAGTTGGAAGGACCTTGGAGGTCTTTTAGTCCAACCCCTGCTCAGGCAGCAAACCCTAATACCATTTCAGACAAATGGTTGTCCAATCTCTTCTTAAAGATTTCAAATATTGAAACATTCACAACATCTGGCGGCAAGTTGCATGGCATTGATGTGAGCTGCAGTGGTGCAGTGGTTAGAATGTAGTACTGCAGCTAATTCTGCTGATTGCCGCTGACTGCAATTTGGCAGTTTGAATCCCACCAGGCTCAAGATTGACTCAGCCTTCCATCCTTCCGAGGTGGGTAAAACGAAGACCTAAATTGTTGGGGGAAATATGCTGACTCTGTAAACCGCTTTAGAGAGGCTGTAAGCACTGTGAAGTAGGATATAAGTCTAAGTGCTATTGCTACTATTGTACAGATTCTCTTATATTACTGCCTGCTGTTTTGGTACTATACACAACTTACCATAATAAAAAATAATATATGAATCTTTAACAATATATAGCCTAATGCCTTCAATCCTGTGAATCACGATTGCCTGAAAAGGTTGCTGAAAAGGTTACATCAGGTTGTAATGTGTCACCATCCAGGTGTTTACCAGAACTCACCAATGTGGTTGCTGATATGGCATTTAATGGCTTTCTGCTTTTCTTTAGACATAGAACGAAGAGAACTAACCAAGGTCTAGTTGAAAGAACAGAGGTAGATGTTCTGGAGAAGGAAGCTGCATTAAAAGCACTTCACTATTCAGTCATGGCACTAGAAATTCTGTAAACCCATTAATGCTCAGAACTCTTTCTGGACTCTTGTGTCCATTTGTTTGTTATGCTCTAAGCTAGGGGTATTGACTATGTGTGTGTCACGTAGCAGGCTTGGCAGCTAAGAAATGCATTGGGAATACAGTAGTAATGGCAAAGCAAAATCATTTTTATTTCTCTGAGAAAGAAAAGCCTCAAATCTTTTTTTTAATTCAGGTAGTGGAACACCAATTTTTAGCATCCTTCCAATCGCATATATAAATGTACTACCTTGTCAACACATTCTTCAGCTGAGCGAGTTTTAGTTGTAGAACTAAAACATCATGCCTTTGTTTTTTTTATCCATAGCTTTTAATTCTGTTGCACAAAGATTAAGCTAGCCCTTCTCATTTCGGTACTGAGATAGTTGCACAAAATCACTTCAGCACAGGTCTAGCCGAAGTTAGCAACGATGCTTAGCCCCTTTGGTTTTTAATCACAACTTCCAAAACTGTGAAGACTGAGAACAAAGCAAGAGAAGGGTCCAGATGACCCTTTTTGGATGTATCCAAAGAACATTACCATTAGCCCTGAATAATCCGTCTTCATGCTCTGAGTATGAATAGGAATTCCTGAAAAAGGCAAGTGGGCACTTACAGTTAACATGTTTATATCCCTCTAAGGAGCAAAAGGATAACACGTGTCTCAGCTCCAAGTCCAAAGATGTCCCTGTGAAATCCAGTCAAGTCCAATTCCTTATTTGCTTATTACCTGATAGACGGAATCTTACCAGACTAAAGCTATAGTCATCTAACTGAATAGATATATCCTGAGTGATTCTAAGATGTGGCTACCTTGAACCTTTTCCTTCCTTCCTATTCAGTTCAGGACTGTGCAGTCTCTTATTTTGGGCTTCACTCTGAAACGTACTGCCTCTTTTCTGGGAAACTGTGGTGTTCTGGCTGAGATTCCCCCCCCCCTCCTTCTCCAGATGCACGTTTTTATCACACTATATGAAGTTTACTATACAATCAGCCCTATATCACAGATTAGTCAAATGAAGATTGGCTCTCTGGATCAAGGTCATTTAAAGGGTTTCAATGCTAGCTGAAATCTCAACACAGGTATAGCCATTTTGAAATCAACATTCTACCATTACTTCATTCTGTTACCTTCTCAGGGATAATGTGAAAGAAAGGCCAGTAAAGGCCCTTGTTTTGCCACTTACTGAAAGAATGTGTCAGTCCAGTCATTCACAAAAAGATCCACAAGATCTGCAAAGTTGAATCACTGTCACTAAGCATCAGACTTCAGGAAGGAATCTGAATACCTGTCAGAGACTTCCCTCATTGCTACAATGCCAACGGTCACAAAGGAGATGATCAATGGCTTCTTTTGTTCCACAAGCATCACACAATCCTGCTGCATTGCTCACAGTTCTGAAGAGATTCCAATTTAAAATGCAATGACCAATAAGATCCAGGAAAGACTAACCCGCTTCACCCAACCAAGGCAGTAACATTCCTGGAAAATCACTGAATGAGGACAAAAGGGAGAAACTCTGATGTAGTATGTTCCAACTCTCATTATTTCTGCCATTCATCTCTAATTTCCCCATTTAAGCCCACATTTAATCACCAAAGGAGAGAAAAACAAAACAATATCCACGTCTGCAAGACACAAATCTTTCTCCTACTTTTTCTTTCTTAATGTTAGAAAGTTTTATTGGTTTTTACAAGTTTTTATAAGGAAAGGGGTAGATAAGGTACAATGTGATATT
>JAPKID020005346.1:0-11177 GCA_026931265.2 Tropidonophis doriae | reverse complement strand
ACATGAACTGGCAGTTCAGGAATGGACTTCCATGTTGCCCATTGGGCCATTTTTTTTCCTCTGGAGGCTTCAGGAGGGCAAAAAATGGCCGAAAATCAAGGCCAAAAATCAGCTGGCCAGCACCCTCACGTGTGCTGGAGCTGACAGGGCAACGCCTCACGTGCCCTCAGAAATGACTTCGCGTGCCACCTGTGGCACCCGTGCCATAGGTTCGCCATCATGGCCCTAGAGAGTTCCGATACTTTCAGAGGTGACATTGTTCCCCTTTAATTCCTGCAGGTGATCAGATCTACGTGTATGCCAAGCGCGGCTGTGGGACCAACCAAGCCTGCAGGAATAAAGAACGCACATTTGGCATCCCTGGACTGTATGCCGAAATGTGGAAGAACGTTACGTGTTCTCGTGCTGCCAAGTGATTGATTTAATGAGCGAAGGGGCTAGTCCCTTACATCTTCAGAAGCCGGGCAAGTAGAGCGAAACTGTACCAGTGTTCTAATGACGTTTGAACAATGAGCTCATTTCTTTTTTATGGCGGAATAAAATCTTGTTGTGCTTCTTTTATGACAAGGTGACTGAGTTATTCGAATGGTTCCTCCATATGGTTCCTAGGTTGTTCTTTGGAACTCCTCTATAGTTACCTTTGGCAAACTGGAAAACATCTTTAGGATGAAACATTGTACATTCCTGCAGGGTTAATGACATTTTTTTCCTGTTCTCCAAAGTTCTCCAAAGCTCATAAAAATGAAGTCCCTGCCTTTCAAATGGTAATCTAACACAGGAGTCCTCAACCCCTGGACTCTGAACCGACACCGGATGGCAGCATGCCAGCAATCAGGCCATGCACACTTTACTTTACTTTAATTTATTTGCATTTTTACCCCGCACCCATCTCCTCAAAGGGACTCGGATCGGCGCACAAGGAAATAGCAGAGTTGGAAGGGACCTTGGAAGGGACCTTGGAGGTCTTCTAGTCCAACCCCCTAGGCAGGAAACCCTACACCACTTCAGACAAATGGTTATCCAACATCTTCTTAAAGACTTCCAGTGTTGGAGCATTCACAACCTCTGGAGGCAAGTTGTTCCATTGATTAATTGTTCTAACTGTCATGAAATTTCTCCTCATTTCTAAGTTGCTTCTCCTTGATTAGTTTTCACCCATTGCTTCTTGTTCTACCCTCAGGGGCTTTGGAGAATAGTTTGACTCCCTCTTTGTGGCAACCCCTGAGATATTGGAACATTGCTATCATGTCTCCCCTAGTCCTTCTTTTCATTAAACTAGATATGCCCAGTTCCTGCACCCAGTCCCCTCCAGTCCCCTAATCATCATTGTTGCTCTTCTCTGCACTCTTTCTAGAGTCTCCACATCTTTTTTACATTGTGGTGACCAATGTAAATGTACTCCAAGTGTGGCCTTACCAAGGCATTATAAAGTGGTATTAACACTTTACGTGATCTTGATTCTATCCCTTAGGATAGATAGATTCTCTGAATACTGATGTCAACTGCTAAAGCATTGCCATGACTATTATCAGGCTGGCAAGGGAGGGGAAATTCCATGCATTCTTTCGGGCAGAGTGGACTTCTGCAACCTAGTTGGAGAATATGAGTTATGACACATGACAGAAGGGAGGGGATACAGGGGTAAAGTTCAAATGCGATGAAGTGAAAGCAGTTTTCGCCTCACCGGAGCTCAAGCCAGAATATCGATACTAATAAATGATGGGATTTGTTTGGAACTTTGTCTCGAGGCTCGTAAATTAATTAGGTTGTCTTCTGGGAGTTTCACAACCAGATTATAGTGTAGGAGCCTAGTTTAATACGTTACTAAGGTGAAATAATGTTGTGATCACTAAAAACTATTATAAATTATTGTGATGCCGGGAAATGCATATGCCTACTTACTTAAAGCTTTAAAAAAGATGCTTAATGGAGAGAGGTTCAGGATAGGAGCTGATATAGACACATATACAGCCAGTACTTAACAAATCTTGTTATGGAAACTGTTAGTTTTATATAGCCACTCCTTTTAATACATGACTCTGAGTTTACAAACTGCGTGTGCGTCTGTGTGTGTGTATTCATAGCCAAGGTGACCACAACCCTCCATAGCATTAAATGCAGCCACTGCATAGACTCTAACTCTAACCATGTTTTTAGGACTTTGCAAAAATTCTTAGCTCTTCCAGACAATACTCCTTGGCTGACAGGACCAAAGTGTGTCCTTCCTGCCAGGTAGCCATAATTGGACAGAGAAGCAGTCCCAGATAACCCTTGAATTACACCCCGAAGCAAACTGGCAACTAACACAACCCACAGGGAGAAGTGTAACATAGCCCAATCAAGGGGTACACATAGTGCTTACAAAGACACATGTTGCATCCCCATTTAGAAAGTATTACAGTAAACCATACGAAAGATAACCAAGGCATGAGTGATTGTAAGTAGGATATGATTTCTCTGCTAAAAAAGTAGTGGGGTATAGTGTTATACATGTGAAAATATTTACAAAATCTGTATGTATGTAAGAACATACAATAATAAATCTTAACCAGTTAACTTTCCTTCCTCTCAAGTCTTTTTCTTTCACTATTCATTTGTACTCTATTATGGCTTTTTCTTCCCCTCCTTATCTCAATTATTGAGACTGGAACATCCGGGAGTTCTCCCAGCTGTTGGCTAACAAACAAAGGCATTAATTCACATAGTTCCACTGTTTCACTTCTGAATCTCCAAACACTCATCACAAAACCTTTCTTCCATTTCTTATTGCTCTTGTTATAATCTGTAGCTAAGACATATATGTGCCTTCTAACATTTCCCCCTTTTTGCCTATGTGCTGTTTATTTTGGGGCAGATACACATTCTAGTTTTGTCGCACTGGCTTTCTGAGGGCACTAAGTTGCATATTTGAGAACACTTGCTTTGCAGGTTTTTCTTAAATATATATTTAATTTTGTTTCAAACAAGATTAAAATACAAAATACAATACTCCCCAAAAAAGGGTTTTGAGTAAAAGAAAAATATTTGTAAAATATTTTCAGAAAAACAGTAAAACAGAAGAAGTGGCTGTTTGGTTACTTACAGTCACGAATAACATTTTTTTTTAATAAAAGTCTGAATTTTTTTAAATAAGAAATTTACCTTATCCTATGTCATGCAGCAGGGGGCACTGTTTTATTAGTCATTCAAATTGCTGTAAAGTTAGATAATAAAGAAAATTGATTATTCAGATTAGAATATAAAATATATTGCAATAACTGCATTTAACTCATCTAGTTACTACAGGTATTCCTCCCTTACCAGCAGTAATGGGAAACTGTCACTAAACAGTACAATTATAATTTATTGCAGCAATCCCAGTTGCCTCTGTTAGGAGAATCCTAAATAGTCACACAGCATCCTGTAAACATATGATTGCCATTTACAACCTCCTGTCAACTTCCCTGTTGATTCCATTTGTCAAAAGCCAGCAGTGAAAGTCATGAATGATAATGATGGGACTGGGCTGCTGCAACATCATAATTATGGGCCAGTTGCCAAGCACCCAAATTGCTATCCCATTATCATAGGGACACTGCAGTGGTCGCACCTACAAAGACCTGCCATAGGCATCACTTGTTCAGCACCATAACTTCAGAAAATCACTGTAAGATCAATGAAGACTTAACAGAATAACAGGGTTGGAAGGCACTTGGAGGTCTTCTAGCCCAACTCCCTGCTGAAGCAGAAAACCCTATATGAGATGAGACAGCAAAACTGGCTTTTACAAAATTTACAAATCAAATAATGGCTGCTTTTACTGAGATGTATTGCGTATGCATATATGGATAAGAATTTTTATTTGCTTAAGATTCAAATGTTTTAACCATGAATTAAGTCACATTTTAGAAGTTATCATGCGAACAAAGGAAAGAGATTTTAAATGCATTTGTTTGTCTGTTTAGGGCTATCGACCTGTTATGAATTGTCAAGACATAAAAGTGGAACCTTCTCAAGGTAATTTTCTGAATTGACATGCTTTATTTCTTTTCATAGAATATGGCAATTGTATGTTGTAAACACTCCATAACTCTTTGTTCTTTTCCAGAGTGGACCTCTCTTAATTCATAACCAAAATAAAATACCTTATCTTAGCTTATTCATGTGACATGTTTTTTTGGACTAGACAGCATGCCAGTAGTTAACTATGCCAGTAGTTAAAGGAAAGAGTATCCTAAAATTGGCAGGTACATAAAAGTGCTGTGTAATAAAGAGAAAAAGGAAGGAAGGAAGGAAGAAAAAAAGAGAGGAAAAGGAGATGGGATAAAATCTGGCAATATGTGGGAACATTTTATGATTCTCATATGAATTCTAGTGGGGTGAAAATCATAATGTACAAAGTGTCCAAGTTAGCGTTTTCCAATCTTTTTGCTCTGGAAAACCCCTTGCAATAATGTTCAGGTCTCAGGAAACTCCTGCATAACAATTGTGAAAATACAAAAACTTCACAATAAAATTCACTTTTAGCCTCCACAGCCCACAATTTGCAATGTTAGAAGAACAGTAAAATGGTGGTCTTGCAGCTAAGTTGGGGTGTGTAAAAATCACCAATCACTGTGAGCACTAGCATGGTATGTGCAAAGTTTAAACATTGATAATTATTTTTTTTTCCGTCATGCTTTCACAGAACCCTGACTGTAAAAAAAAAAAGTTTTTTTTAAAAAACTATGATTTTGGGTCCAAAGCTTTGCAGGGTAAAAACAGAATGCCATATAAAGTTTATGACTTAAATTCTACCACCTTCCAAGCGTTTAAACCAGGTGGGCAGTTAATTTTCCCAAAGGACCACATGAGAAATTGGGACAATAGGCTGAACTTAATTCTGCTCAATATTACTTTTACTGCTTTATAAAAAGCAGTAAATGATATCATTGTATTAGATGCCACTAGTAATAATGCATGTTATGATAAAGCTATGAAAACGTGTAGTAGGTCAAATATAGCAGTAAAAAATAGTAAAAACACCAATCATATCACTATTTCATTTTATTATTAGCATAACATAAGAATTACTAATCGCACACTTACTAAGGCAAATAAGGCATTTTACTATCAAGTTTTAACTTGTCTTCAGTCAGCATTTCTTCTAACTTGAAAACATTGTTTATGGTAATTTATTTGCAATAAAGAATTATTGCAAACAAATTTGTTCCACAGGCTGGTTGGATTATAAAGTAAAACAATCTGATCAATCACAATTAAAAAAAATATAAAGTATAAATAATGTTTAGAAGAACTTTGTGTAAATATATAGTGAATGAACATTTGCACAGTCTGGAATTTGCATCTATCCCTGTGCAGTAACTACAGTCACCAGAAACGAAAGACAGAATTATATGCTTTCATTTCCTTATTTCATTTCCATGTTTTGGAAGCAGTGTAAACATCTAGTTTTTTTAAAATACTTCTCTAATGTATAATCGTGTAATATTCTACCAGGGGAAACATATTTATAAGGATTGCTGGGATAGATTGATTGGAATAATTTAGTTTCTTTTTAAATGAAGTTAATTGACCTTGAATAATCCCTCAAGCAGTTGTTTTGTACTGATTTTACAATACATAGTATGCTGTAATTCTGCCCATTATTCCTATTTTACAGATGGAATGCAGAAGTAAAGGGCAATAACTAGTCCAAGTTCAGTCAACTTGACCATAAGTCATCCAGAAAGAATTTATTACTGTATAATACTTTCAGTTTTCAATGAGTTTTAGAAAGTTCAAGAACACAGTTCTCAGCTCAATGAGTTTCTAATATAAAAGGTAGCAAATGTAAAGCAAGTCAAGAATTTTATTTTTATATTTGGACTCTTTTTAATGTGCTTTTGGATGCTTGACAATTGGTTCATATTTATGATGGTTGCAGTGTCCCAGGAACACGTGACCATCTTTTGCGACCTTCTGACAAACAAAGTCAATGGGGAAGCCAGATTCACTTAATAACCGTGTTATTAATTTAAAAACTGCAGTGATTCACTTAACAAATGTGGCAAGAAAAATCTTAAAATGGGACAAAACTCACGTAACAAATTTCTCATTTAGCAACATAAATTCTGGGCACAATTGTTGTAAGTTGAGGACTACCTGTACCTTATATTATCTCTTCTAATAGAGATTATAATTACAATCACTATTTACTGTTCTTAATTACCGATATGGATTTGATAGACTGTACAGTTCAGAATGCAACACAGTAATTTCCAGATAGATTAATCTAGGGTTCATGCAGTTTTGGATTAAATTCTAGGAATTTCTCTCTCAGATTTCTGATTATTAGGGTTCAGGAGCTGCAAAAAGAAATTACCGGAATTACCGGAAATCAGCATTTAAGACATTAGATACAATAGTGATGAAAAATTTGTCAGTGGAAAAATGGGACATAGTTTATGACAGTATAAATATACGTATATGTATAACAGTTTAATTTCAGAGGTTTCTGTCAAAACGTCTGTTTTAAAATATGGTTTTGAAATAAACATTAGACTAAAATGGGATAATTAATAACAACTTGAAGAATTTTGCTCCTTTGTATAGCTTTATTTAAAAACACTATGAAATTGCAATACACAAGATCTTTTTTTAAATTTAGTAGAACATAGTAGAAGTTTTAGAAATTTGTGGGGGAAGCTGCCAGGCTAGAGACTGTGAAATCCTGGAAAGCAATGTTTACTTACAAGTCTGTTATTGGTTTTCTGTTTGTTTTACAGGGTAATTATTCATTTCTTCCAAGATGTTTTGATTATTTTATTTAGCTACTTTTCTGTCATCCCTTTGCAACACTGTATGGTTTAGGTTAGGAGGAGATATAACCAATCTAAAGCAATGGTAAATTGAGTTGCATGTTGAATATGGATTTTAAATGAAATATTTCCTTAGAATCTCACTATCATCTGAGTAGTGATAGATGTGATAGGAAAAGGATTTAGTTTTATTTCAGAAGTGACTATATATGTAACACATTGAATGTCACAGTATATAATTGCTTATCAAAAATAAATTGGTAGTAAATTGCAGAATGAACTAACATGATCCAGAAAACATTTGTACTTTTTTAGATTTTGGAACTTTTCTTTTTAGATGTTAAATAAAAACCCTCTTTGGAATAGTAGATTGTCCATGATACTTCCATTTTTTTCGGAGTATAAGACGCACATTTTTGCTTCAAAAAGGCTGAAAATCTGGGTGCATCTTATACAGTGAAAACATTTTTTTGCCTCCCGAAGCCCCGCCCCTCCAAAATGGCCGTGCATAGCCTTATGGAGACTTCTAGAGAGCTCCGGGGAGCTGGGGAGGGCAGAAATAAGTAGAAAACAGCACGTTATTTTGCCACCCCAGATCCCAGCAGCACTCTATAAGCTTCCTAAAGGCTATGCATGCAATTGTTTTGACAAAAAATGACCCTGTTTTTGCAAAAAACGGGTTGGTTTTTTTTGCTCGTTTTGGCCCCCTCCCCAGGAGCACACTGCAAGCTCCCTAAAGGCTATTCATGCCTCTTTTTCTTTTTCTTTTTCTTTTTTTGAAAAACACTCCCATTTTGTGAAAAACGGGCTGTTTTGGAGAGGTTTGCAGAGTGCAAAAACTTCTTTTTTTTTTTCCTTTCGGAAAGCTTTTTAGTTAGTGGTTGATGAGAATTACATTGATCAAGTGCTGTGCCAGCAGAAACGAAGACTTAGGTTCTGCAGATTGTCAGCGATTTCCTTCTCTAGCACATGAATAAATACACCTGGAAACATCTACCTACCTCCTGTATTTCTCTCTCTCTCTCCCTCTCTCTCTCTCTCTCTCTCTCTCTCTTTCTCTCTCTCTCTTTCTCTCTCTCTCCCTACCTACCTCCTGTATTTCTTTCTCCCTCTATCTACATACGTACCTACCTACCTACTCTCTTTCTATCTACTGTATTTCTCTCTCTCTCTCTCTCTCTCCCTGTATTTCTCTTTCTCGCTCTTTCTCTATCCCTCTATCTACCCACCTACTTTTTTTAAAAAAAATTGCCTCTTCAAAACCTTGGTGCATCTTATATTCTGGTGCATCTTATACTCCGAAAAATACGGTAACTTAATATTATTCCTCCTTTTCTCTGACTTTTACTTTATAAGCAAGCAAATTGATATTTTTCTTGGTTTATGTTCTAAGAGATGAATCTTTTTCCCCCCCAGATCAGTCTATGGTAGAATTGAAACTTTCAACAAAAACTATGTCTATACGTACTGGAGAATCATTTAAGGTGAGATTTCTAAAGATATAATCTATATTTAGTATATCTACATTTAGTTGATAAATTGACATAATGGTTCATGGATTAATGACTCCACTCCAACTGACATAAGGTAGTTGTAAGTACAACAAAGTTTGGTCCAATTAGTAGCATTTATAAATTGGAAATATAACTGTGTGAAAAATTACATATTCCAGCCTTCATATGTTCCACTACTTTCTGGAATGCAATAATATGCTAGTTCTAGAAAGGTTTGTGTCTTTCCAGAAGTGTATTCTCCAAGATAGGAAATTGTTGATGGTGTCCTACACAGAGTTCAATCTCTAAATATTCATTTTCATTCAATCAATATTCATTTTGTAGTTTTACAAATTACTAACATTAACTTATTGTCAAGCAATGTTATAGGACACTTGTGAAAACCTGATTCATTAACTATTTTAAGAAAAAGACTACAGGAGTCTCATATTTTTCAACTGAATAGATCTATTCATAATTTGTCTGCTGTACTCACCAGCAGTATTAGCTAGGTATGTTTTGAATCTACAGCTCTCATTAGAATCTACAATTTCATTCCTTTTAAATGTGCATTGAAATTACAAAGTGGTTTTAGGGAAGGTTTGCAATACATGTCACTTCTGAATTGATGATTAATGTACTATTTCTAGAATTCATTAAAGCTGCTTAGGAATTGTATTACTCCCAGGATATATAGTAGCTCAATTTGAATAATCTGGATTATTATTATTATTTTTTTGTCCTGCCATCTCCAGTCCCTGTCATCCGTCGTGGACAGAGCAGAAGGCTTCTCAAAAGCATTGTCTTTACAACAAACTTTGGAACAATGCAGACTCCATCAAGAAATCATGTTTGTCTCTGAAGTTAAAAAAGGGAATAAAAACGATGTGAAAAACCTTACATCACAAGTGGAAGTTATACCTTCACAAACTGCTATCAGTAATTCTGTACTGCTCAAAATAAAGAGATCATCATGTTCTCCACAGGGACGCTACCCACTCCGACAAAGAAAACTCAGCCATGATACATGAACACTTTTTTGAAGAGATCACTGCGTAGCCATTCGGTTTTTCTGATTTTTTTGTGTGTGTAACATCCTTAGTGATCCCCTGAAATCCACATAACCAAACAAATTTTGTTTGATAGTGATGAAGCTGGATACTGGATCCCTTTATATAGCTACTCTGTAAAATACTTAAGCCTATTATTAAATCTGAGCATTTTTCTTTTAAACTAAATTTGCCTACAGTATATTACAGCAGAATGATCTTCTTCAAGGACTTTGACTTGTTTATGAATGCTTTAATGCTTAATTGCTGTAATGGTAATTTCTCCAAATATTAGGTAAGAGCATTATCTATGCTCTTGATCCATGAAGTTGTACATTTCCACAGCAAAGGTTCTTGCTGAGTGAAACTTTAAAAGAATTATGAGCAGAACATCTACAACTGGAATTTCAGAGAAGAACTGAAATCCTTTAGATGTACATAGAGGGGTATCTAGTTACCTGTAACTTGTTTGTGGATTTCTAGATCAGTATAATTATTAAATGAGCTCAACTTCTATATATGTTCATTGTAGCTGTAGGCTAGGGTTAAAAGATTAAAGTATTTAGCTGCAGGTTGCGTCTTTACTACAATCTAGAAACTAATGAGGAAAAATGTTTGGTGCTAATATTCAGGTAGTCATTGACTTACAACAGTTTATTTAGTGACTGTTCAAAGTTATAATCACTGACAATGACTTGGCACCATTTTTCAAAAGTTACAACTGTTGCTCACATGATCAAACTTTGGATGCTTGACAGCTGGTTCACATTATGACAGTTGCAATGTCCAAGCGTCATGTGATCACCTTTTGTGACCTTCAGACAAGCAAAGGTCAGTGGGGAAGCCAGATTCATTTAACTTTACTAACTTAAATCTGCAATGATTCACTTAACTGTGGCAAGAAAGGTTGCGATATAGGACAAAACCCACTTAACAAATATCTCAGCAACAAATTTTGGGTTCAATTGTGGTCGTAAGTCAAGGATTACCTTTACCTGTTCTTTCTCTCCTGTATTCCCTTTTTTTCTGAGCCATGACAATTCTGGGAATTTGATGGGGGAAGGGGGAGTACAATGTACTTCCAAATCACCATTTAGTAAATATTCAAGTTGCAAAGAAATACCAAGTTTTGTGCTCTCAAGAAACTATCAATAGTGGGTGTTTTGTTTTATTTTCCTGATTTCATGGTTTGCAAATTAAAAGAAGGCTGATTGAGTTGGCCCTCTATCTACACCTCAGGAAGATATAGTAATTGTAAGAACACTAGTCTATATATTGCTTTAAAACCACTTTGCCCATATTCTTGTGTAAAGTAAAATTATTTTTGTAATAGTTGATCTTTGAATATTTAGATATCTTTTTTCTAAATCAAATGAGACTAATTTGAATTGCATACAATAAGCAAGCAATGTGATAGATTTTAATAGACTTGCTTAAACAATGTATATTCAAAGAGAGCTAGACAGAAGCAATTCTGGATTTGGAATTACTGGAGTTGTGTGATAAATTAACAGTATTTTCCCTTAATTTTTAAAAAACTCAGTTCCTCCAGGATTTCTGAACTCCAAATGCTTTTTCATTTTATAATTGTGATCTATAAATTTTCAAAATCAACATAACATTTTCTTTTTTATTAAATTTACTGCAAATATATTGAGAGTGAGATAGTGTTTAAGATACCGGGCTAGAAACCCAGGAGACTAAATTGTAATCTTACTTCAGCTATTAAAGCCAGCTTAGCGACTTTGGGCCTCTCAGCTTTTGACGTCATGCTCAGGTGAGAAGCCATTCAGCCAATCCCTGTTACAGCCAATGGATGCCCCCCCCCAAGGTTGTTCTGAATCAGCAGGAGGTTT
>JAPKID020005345.1:0-11178 GCA_026931265.2 Tropidonophis doriae | reverse complement strand
AGAGAGAGAGAGAGAGAGAGAGAGAGAGAGAGAGAGAGAGAGAGAGAGAGAGAGAGAGTAAAATATGTGGTGCTATTGTTAAACATACTAATCCTTGTGTATGTCTACTCTATTCTATCCATCCTCCCTGTCTACCACATTTTTGTTCTGGAATCTTGCATTCTGTTTTCCTGAATCTGGTACACCCCAAATGTGTTTAATTACAGCTCTCATCATCTCCAACCATCACAACCCAAGAGCACGCTGATTGTGGGGTGATTAGAGTTGTGGTCTAGGATAACTGGAGGGGGAACCAAGTTGGGCAAGAAAGCTATACTCAACTATGTCTCAGAACAGAACCAACTCAGAACCAAGGAGGACATAACAGAAGTTGGACGTCTCTCCCTCCCTCCTTCCTAATCTTATCCGTGCAGACGTGATTGAAGAATAATGAAATAAACTTAAGGTGTTGTTCCCCCTTCTTTAATAACAAGTTCAAGATCTTTCCTCCATCCCAACCTCTTTTTCCACGGTTAAACATTCCCAAATCAAATTTAAGGAATTTTGGATTGATTTGTTAATAATTATTTGAATTAGTTACACAAATCGAAGTTTCCATATTGAGGGATATGTCTGCTAACGCTTTGAGAATACCCAAGACTATTATATTTCTAGGGCACAATTTTCTTCACAGACCACTACCACCACTACTTTATCATATTTCAGTGATGATTGTTAATTCCATAGTTTGCAAGTGCTAGGGCATGTGTTCTTGGATTCAAGTAGCATTTTAAAAGAATATTTGATACCTTAACCTCTCTTTCCCTATGTTCCAACTTTGACCTTGATTTGCCTTTTCCTCTTTTCCCTCTGCATTGCCATTCAGTGAAACTTTCATTTATGTTTTAAATGTATTTCATTTGCGTGTCTCTGTGTGCGTGTCATTCAGAAATGCAACTTTTGAGCTTTTTCTTTGATTGGCTCACAGACTACACAAAATAACCCCAAATAAAACAACAGCAGAACACAATGCAAAAACTAGCAACAAGTTAATTGACAAGGCTACATTATTTTATTACACCCCTCTTTCTCACACACATTTATATACCTATGTGTACACCTATGAGTTTGTGTACACACACACAACCCTATAAAGAATTCACCACACTGGCAGTTTTTGTTTGTTTGGTTTTATTATTTATTAAATAAATTTATATGGCTCAGTCACAGTGACTTCAGGTGGCACAATACTAAGATTTTAATATTAGTATAATATTAGCATTAAGGGGATATTTATTAATTAGTTTTGGATAGGTGCCTTTGTAGTAGAAATCAGTATTATTGAGGAATTATTATTAGGGATTTCTTGCATCTTTTGGTTGCATTTAATAGTAAGTAACTTACTTACATGCCAGAATGTTTAGCTGTGTAGTAATATGGATCCATGCTGAGCCAAATTCTTAATTAGCAAATTTCATAATTAATAACCTTCAGTTGCATTAAAAGGCACAGTGCACAAGTAAGATTCCATTAATTTTCCAAAGAACGCCTTTCTTTCTTTTGCCAGTAGTTTGAGGAAGGATGGATAAAGAGCAGCTGAGTTTGTTTCCAGTGTAACTTTCCAGACAGATCTTTAAAAATACATCAGGACCAACCTTTGGATAAGAGCTGGGCTCCTTGCTGATATTTTTTTTATTTTTTTTAGGAATTTGGGGGGTGGGGTGGAAGGCCAGGCAGAATATATGCCTGCTACGTTGAAAGAGTGTCAGGCACCATAAGAAAACAACAGTGGGGCAGGCCTGCTCTTTTTATCCATGGGTCTCATTGTGAGGGCCCCAGGCTGGCCTTTGTTTATTGTTACCAGCCTAACAAAAGCCTTTCGGATTGTGTAATAAATTAGAAGGCAGGCAAGCAGGCAGGAACGGAGCAGGCCTCAGCCGGGCTTAGGGGGAGAAGAAAGGGCGCCTTTGCGGGGAGTGCCTGCGCGCCTTCTGATTGTTGAGACCCGGGGAAGGGGGGGGGGGGCTGTTCCAATCATGAGCTCCCCTGTTGGGATACTTTGCAAGGGGGCTGGGCTTTGTCCTTGAGGGTCCTCAGGAGTGTAATGACTGGGAGGGGGAGAGGCAGAGGGAGCAGAAAATCCGTTTTTTTCTCCATTCAAGGGTGGAGGGAGGCCAGATATTGGCTGAGACTGACCAGAAGGCCTCTGGTGGAATAGCAGTGCAGCTCTGCCTCCGTCAGGTCTGAGACTGAAACAAATGGGCAACGTGGCTGTGAAAGTAACTTGCCTGGAGTTAAGGGAGGAGCTGTGAGCACTTTTGCCTGGACTTGGGGATGATGCTCTGCTTCCCAGGCTTTGAAGAGGATATTTTGAACAATTAGACAGGTAGCAGCTATTTTGGCTGCAGGTTTTCTTTGCTACCTGAAATGCCCCTGGACATTTATCTTGAGATCAAAGGCAGCCCTTCAGGCTGGCAAATGACTTGTCTTCCCATCTTGAAGTAGGACGTAGAAATTCGGCCTAATTCCGTGGAGTTCGGGTTGTCTGACGGAGTTTCCCCTCCTACGAATGCCCTGCAGCTGCGCCAGAGCCACCGGCATGGGAAAGCGCTCCGAGCCCTAGGCGCTGGCCCGAAGCACCAGCCGTTTTAAGCCACGGACGAGCTGCCATCCCGGCACGGGAGCTGGTCGTCTCCGGCCAGTCCTTCAACATCCCGCTGGGGGCTACCCGAGACGCTCGGGATGCTTCCCCAGCAGCCGCGCGGCACCGGGGCCAGGAAGATCGGAGGGCTTGGAGCAGAGGCGAGGCGAGGCGGCGCGCAGTGGTCCCTCCCGGACTAAAGCTCCACCTGCCGGGCGGCGCAACCACAAGCCTGGACTTGTTGCGGGATGGGAGCGCGAGGCTGACGGCAGGCGGGACCCGGGCAGCGGGGTAGCCACGGACTGCCTGGCTTTCGCTTCCCTACGCCCGCCAATCGGCCACCGCTGGTCAAAAGCCGCGCCGGCTGGAGGGAGCGCCTTCCCTTCGAGGGCCGCCCGTGTGGGTCCCGTACCTCCTGTCCAACCATCCCCAAAGGAGGCGGCTGCCGGGGCCTGGGCGGGCCGAGCAGAGCCGCGGCGTCAGTGGGGGCCGGGCGCCCCGCCCCCTCGTGGAAGGAGCCGGGAGGGAGCGTATTTAACCCGGGACCGGCCGAGTGCGACGGCAGAGACGGGCAACTGACCCCCGCCCCCCGAGAGGCTGGAAGAGCGGCGGCTCAATCCCACCTCGAGTCTGGAAGCCGTCACAGGGAGTGGGCAGCGTGGGCTCCGTCGCCGTTCCCGAGCATCTCTCCGGAGTCCGTCCCGCCTTCTGCCACCATGAAACGCCAGTTGCCGGCTGGGCAGAGTTACATCAGCCGCCACCGCCTCCTGGCGCTACTGCTCTTGCTTTTGCTCCACCTGGCCAGCGCCGAACTCCGGTCGTGTTGCCCACCTGTCGAGTCCAGGCGCGGCGCGCGGCTCTCGTTGCCCAGGTAAGCTCGCTGGCTGCATCTCCACACGGCCCGGGGGCCTCCGGGGGCCCTCTCTAAAAGGGCTCCGCTCCCGGGAGGGCAGGCTCCGTCCTTCACGCTCCGGCGGCTCTTTCTCGGGTAGCATGGAAGGGGACGGAGTAGTCCCGGACGGAAATCAGCGGTACTGGGAAGAAAGACACCCCCCACAGCCACACATACGCCTGCCGTCTTGTCCCTTTTCCACTGCTGCCAGCCGTGGAAGCTTGGCCAGCGCTTCCTCTAGGGCGCTGATTCCACGGCTGCCGTGAACAGAATTTTCCCCTAGAGACGCAAACCCCGAGGACTTGGGGGCCGTGAGTTACAAGCTTTTTTTTAATCTTTTCATGGGTTAGCACCAAAGCCACCCCGAGCCCTGGAATTCGGCTGAGCTGCCTTCTTCACAAAGGATCTGTTGCTTCAAGACTTCCTTGAGGAACCTCATTGGTGGTTACCCTTCTTTTTCCCTCTCTGCAGCCCCCCAATTGCCCTGTGCAGATGCTGGGTGCCTGCTGAGGGGCAGTGAATAGTTCCAGGTGTGAATGGGAGGGGTTGACTCATAGACACTTGCCAGTTGGACTTGCTGAGTTCCAGGGCTGCCTTGTGTATTCTGGCCATGATCCAGGACCTTGTTAACTGTCCTGGAGCCCTTCAAAATCAATGGGTTCAAGTTTATGTAACTCGGCAAATTAAGAAAGCTGGAATCCACTCTTAACTTGGAGTAAATCCACTTGATTGGCTTTAGGGCAAATGTGCATAGTAGGGCTGCTGTCCATCTTTCGACCTTCAAAACATGACCTAACTATAATATTGAATTCCATGTTCTTTCACACTTGGACATTTGTCCCTTAAGCTGTTCATCTGCAGTGGAGGTCAGCTCACTAAGGAACATCTAGAAAAAAAATTGGCATAGAAACAAGTCATAAGAATCACCCTGAAACCATTAGAACCACATAGCATTTCTGACACCAATGATGCAATATCATTACAAAATGAATCAGCTGTTGAAACTGGAAGTCTGTTCTTTGCCATTTGAAAGCTGGAAAGGCAAGACAGGTCTATGGGGAAGAGCTCCAGTATGTTGGCTGGCCAGCCCCCCTCCCCCACCTATTCATGTTCTCTAGTGGGCACAGCTGGCTGATGAGGGACCTTCTAGCCCAGCCTGAGAGGAAAGGCACAGCTGGGACCCTCAGCAGGATCTTTTTCCCCTGTCTATGTTGGGACAGAACGTGGGGGTGGTGCAAGCGGGGAGAAAGTGAGCTTCTCCATTCACACCTCCATGTTCAGCCTCCGCCAGGGGCCCTTCTCTCCAATTCTTGAAAGTGCCTTGTGGTTGCATTTTATACATTCCTAGCAAAAAAAAGTTTCCTTTTTTATTTTATTCCTCCCCCACCCATAAAAGTTGGTGCCCTGTTTAAGTTAACCAATCATTTAATTTTCTCATATGGATAGAGAGCTGTTCTTTCTGTACCCCGAGAATGCTTCTAGAGGGAGAAGGGTGATACAGGGCAGTCTTGTAAATAGACTCCATATCTTGTTGGGCTATGGCTACATATAACTCAACATGTGCAAGTGATATCAAGCAAGATGTGGTTGCCAAGGCCCTGGTTCCCTTGACCTTGGCAGGACCAGAGGGTCTTCCCTTGAAGAAGAAAGAAGACAAGAAAAAATCAGAGTTTTAGCAGCAAGGATGCAACCAGGGAATCTGTGGGAGACCTCCTTGGTCTGCACAATTTATCTGTTCTGCATTCCATGTTACCATGCAGATTGCAGGATCAAGATCAAAGACTGCCATCAAGGATGCAGAACACTCTTTCCTTTCAAAGGGCTCCATGCAAACATTGAGTACCATCCAAGGAGTCCTTGGGCGATTAGGAGGCATCTTTATAGCTTACAGAGATTGGATGAGGAGTGCATGTCCATTTCCACTCCCCTGACACTTAGATTGCTGCAGGGAAGTGAACCTGAACAAATGTTTTTCAGCCAAGCACTCAAGAGGCACCAGTAGTGGTACATGGCCCGCAGGGGGTCAGCCATTGCCTCTTCAATTCATCCAACCCTGAGAACAGACAGAGCTGATGGTAGGAGCTGGACAAGCTGAAGCATTGCCTCTTCTGTTGGGTAGCACAGGAAGCTGGACGAATAAGAAAGGCCACGTCTTCTTTTGCTACAGGATTCCTAAAGCTCTCACTGCTGCCATCTATGATTGAACAGGAGGTGAACTGCAGTGTATCTGCTCTCTCTCACATTAAGAGTGGCACATTGCACTCTGCAGGTCCACAGAGGAAGCAGTAGGTGCAAGACCAGGCTTGCTGGAGCCGGCTTCTGCTGAGTCAGGGCAACCAACTTTCTTGAGTTGAGTTGGAGTGCATGAAGTATAGCAAATGCAGCAAGGACTTTGCCTCTGATCACTTCCCTGGTTAGAATGCCCTGGTTAATGCCCTGTAATCCAACTGTGAAAGGGATCCAGCAATGTCACTATGAGCAAGACTTTGGCACCCTCTGACCAAAGAATCAGGAGAGGCCTGGCAAGAGCTTTTCTGGCTAAAGGCCTAGGCTAGTCAACATAGAGCGGTGCTCCAGACACCTTCTGATTTTTGCCATGGGTCTCCTCCTGAAGATAAACCTACAGTTCCTCTTTAGCAGCAAACACAAAAGACTGAGTTTTGGTTAGCGATGATGGTTCTGCAAAGATCTTGTTATTTACACATTAAAAACTAAGCATCACAACAATGTATTGCACAAATTCTTTTGAGAGGCCTTCTCTCCACCCCACTTTCTCCCCACCAGCTTTGTGGCATCAGCTAGGCTGTGGGAGAGGCTTCCAGCTCCCAGGACTGAAACCTGGCCATGCACTGTCTGACTCAAACCCAAATAGGGTATCCCACCACAGAGCTCTCCACCCACCTCAGTGGGGATTTCCACCAAGACAACTGGAAAGGTTTCCAGGAGCTTCCCTGGCTTCCCTAAAGTCTGCGAGTCACTCCATCCACTGCATGGGGGCTCTGGCAGGAAGGGATGGGGTTGCCAACACAGGACAGAAGAGGAAATGCCAGCGGCCATAGTGCTCAAGCAGTATGGTCAGCTCAAAGCCAAGGAATCGCTGGGCACATTGTTCGGTACCATCAGACATTAAATTGGAGGGGTGTCGTTTTTCAGGAAGTTTTTTTCCAGCCATCCTGTGGTTCCCTGAGTGGGAAAGAGGAGATGCTTGTGAATCGGTTTGATGTCCCCTTTGGTTTCCAACAGAAGGGCTTGGCTGGGACAGGGGGAGCAATGCAAGAAAAGGCACAAGGAAGGAGCTTTCTGTGAGTGGATGCAGCATGAGATGCACAAGAGGGCACACCCCGTCTTCCTTCCTCGCCCTCAGCACTGTCTTGGAAGCCAGGCATCCTCTGCTTTAACAGAGTCACACAAGTCACAACCCCACTTCAACTCTGCCAGCCTCTCCCTAGGTTTGGTGAGCTATCCGAAACGGTGCTGACTATGAAAAGCTTCGGTATAAGCTGGCTTGGGTGTGCAGGCTCACGCCTGTGATGCAGCTGATGTTTGTGCACGCTCTTCTTGGGTGGCTACCAGTGTACGTGTCCTGTGGCAGGTAGCTTCTTTCCTCTCTGCACGTGCTCCTCCCTCCTCACTTTGCCCTCTGGCCATTTCCCAGACTCTTCCATCTCTTCTGCAGCCCAGGCTCCCTGCCAGGGATTCTGTCGTTGACCTCACTTTTTTCTCACCTTGGCCTCCCCTTTCCATCTTCCACCTCCTTGCCTCCCTTTTCACTCCTCCCCCTGCCCTTACTGCCCTGGAAGGAAGGCACTTCAGCCGGCTGCCTGGCTGTCTAGAGGTCTGAAAGGGATTGAGTGGCAAGCTCAGTGCCCGCCCATGTGGGGCTTGAAGGGAGCAAGTGGTCTTCCTGGAGAGCTCCCTCCTCCTGGCTTTTCCTGGATGTGGCTTAAGGACAGGGTTTGCCTCCCCATTAGCACTGCTCTGGCCACAGAGGATGGGGAAGAAGGGACTCTGACACCTCCCCCCCCTTTGAAGGAAAGGAAAAAAAGAGCAGCTGGAAAGTCAGTGTTTAAACTTTAAATTATGGCTGTAGAATCATGCTTTACATTTCAATTCTGTTTATTTGTTTCTAGATTGGGTTCCAGATTCCATGCATGGAAAAGTATACTGTTCTCTATCTGTGTGGAAAAGCATTTTCTCCAGGTTCTCAGCAAAGGGGGGCTTTGAGAGAGGCAGAGCCACGGCCCTAACTACCTGAAAATGCAGCCTAGAAACACCAGTCTTAGCTTCTTGGTCCCTGTAGAGGGTGTGGCAAATACTGCTTGCTGGGCTGCTCCTGCAGGCCCATCAGAAGGAAGCCGTGTTGGCCTCACCTCCTGGGGAGCCAAGCGGTTCACTGCAGGGTCCCTCTCTTTCCCCTGGAAGACATGGATGACAGCGATTTGCCTAGCTGTTCCCAAAGTAACGCAGACATTCTGGGTGCTGATCCCAAAGGATCTGCTAGATGATTTCCCCGTTCCTCCCTACAGGGGGCAGGTCAGGGTCAGCTTCCCTCGGTTGGGCAGCAGCAGAAGCATCAGAGTACAGCTCTACCCAAGATGCTTTATTTTCTTCTTTCAGATTTTATATTGGCAAGAACTTCCTGATCAGCCTTGGCTAATGGAAAGGCCAGATGTTCCCATTTCAGCTTCATCTTTAGAAATCTCATGAAAAACTGAGAGGCCAAAATAAAGAAGAAGGAAGCCAAAGTGCCAGGATACATTAATTGGGGCACCTGGGTGGAGGGGCAGCAACTAACACCAAGTCAGAGGGGCCGGATCAAAGATTTTGGCAGCTTTTCCCAACACACACCAGCCTCAGGAAACCTGAAGTGTATTGGCAGCCATGTTAGATCCACCACCTCCTACTTCAGAGGAAGTATGACAAATGAGCCTTTTTTCAATAATGCTGATTGACTTCAGCTAATGCCTGCCTGTCTGCGGCAATTGAGATTGATTGGGGAGGTGGGGCACATGAACTGCCATGAAAAATAATTCCAACATATAGGCAGAATTCACACAAGTCACAAAACACCTTGTGGTCAGTACATATCATGTTGTATCCCCCAGACTAACCATATTATTGATAGCCTAATCTATAACCGTGGATTCCCCAACCTTTCAAACTCAGTCTATCAAGTTCTAGAATGGGGAAAGAACGTTCCCCCTTTCTCACCCAGAAGCACCTGAGCCCAGCATCTCTCCGCCTCCAGCTCTTCTTTCCTTCTTGCCCATCCAGGGTATCTCTAAGCGTCTCCTCTTCCTTTTTTGCAGGAAACCTTGGGACTCAAACCACCATTCTACTTGGCTTCCGAAGAGGCTATCGAAGAACAGTCTGTCTTGGCTGGCTCAGAAGCAGACCGGGATGACAGACAGCCTGCACCCCCTCCAAGAGCTCCTCAGGCCCAGACTGGACCCACTGCAGTTTGGCTATGATCCTCTGCCTCGGCCTGCACTGATGTCAGTCCTTCGGCGAAAGCGCCATGCTGCCCAACTAATGCGTGTGGGTTGTGCTTTGGGCACTTGTCAAGTGCAAAAACTCAGCCACCGCCTTTGGCAGCTGAAGGGCCAGTTGGGACGCCAGGATTCCTCTCCCATCAGTCTCCATAGTCCCCATAGCTATGGCTGAAGGCAGAGCGTGATGCCAGGACCAGAAAGGCACTTGCTCCTTGCCCTGAACATTTCCAGCAGCCCTTTCCTCCTCGACACCTGCCATGCCACCCACTGGTCTTCCTGCTGGGCCTACATGTAGGACGTTCTCCTGGTGGGTGGGTTGGGATGCGGGCCTTGAAATAAAGCCAAGGTGGGTGGGGGCTGCTGCTGGAGGGGCCTGAGCAGAAGTCCTAGTTGTCATCTCTCAGGAGGTGCACTGGGTGCGGCTGTACAATAGCCTCACTTCATCCTTTATATTGGTAAGAGGGAGATGAAGGTTTAGCTATAGATGGGATAATTCCATATTAACGTTGGTAGCATCATAAAAGGAGAACAAGTTTTGGCTTTCAGTGAATGGATCTCTTCCCTGCACACATTCCCCAAACTAATAAAATAATCTAAGCATGGATTGTATCTTTTCGTGCACCACCTCAAAGCTTGGGGCTGTAAGAGGGTGAGCCGTGTCAAAAAGAAGGCATCCCTCATGCGGGGGGGTGGGGGTGCTGCTATTATTGCCTAGGTAATGTGTGAGTGTGCAAGTGTGCTCTGAGAAAGGGAGACAAACTGTCTTGCAAGAGAGAGTGTGCACCTGCTCAGCCCCTTCTCCCTGGCTCTGGTGCCTCACTTGAATTCATCAGGCTCCCCCGCACCCCCCAGGGATATGGATGAGGGTTAATGCAGGGTGCGTTTCAAACCCAGAGCTATTCCTTGGGCCACCCAGTATGCAGCTTTTTCTCCCAACTGCCACGTGAAGGTAGAATTGTGTGGAACTGCCCCAGCAAACTAACCTCAGATAGTGATCTGATTAATGACTGGAGTCCAGTGCAGGTTATTGTGTCTTCTAGGCACCAAAAAGCAGCTGCAGGGAGTTTTCCATAACAAAACCTGCCCTGGGAAAAGTGGAATGTTGAATATTAATAAAATATGTGAAGAAAACTATTGGCACCCATGTTGTGTTGCTCAAGAGCAGCTCATGCTTGTGGGTCTAGTTCACAAGACATGTTAGACCTGGGTAAAATGGGCTTTGCAGTTTGTGATTCAAGGTATAAGAAAAAGGAAGTTATCTACATGGTAAGCTGTATCCTGTTAAATCACAAAACTTGTTAAGCCATCATAGGTGTATGTGTTTGGGCAGAGGATGTGATAGAAACACAAGTAAGTATGTTGGGTTGAGTCTGGGTGAAGTGTCCTTGATGGGGGCAGGTACTGCCATTCAAAGGCTGAGCATGTCTTTTGGCCCCCAGGAGCTTCCATAGCGCATGCAGTAAAATAAACATTCTGAAGCTTTAGTAAAAAAGCAAAATGGCAGAAAACTGAATTTTTTTTAATGTGGGAGCAAACAATCCAGGACTTTTGAAAGCGGAAGCCCTAACCCACCAAGGACCAGCCAGAAGGTGAAGGGTCAAGGCAACGGAGGGCTGAGCTTGCTGAATTGTTTTGAAGGGGAGGAAGTCGCAGCCCTGCTCTTCCTCCAGGGGGGTTTCTAGAAGTCTCCAGACGTGTCCTTATTACCCAAAACCCAGGTTTGTTCCTCCTGAATCCTTCAGGAACAAGAGACAATTTCAGCATCCAGACTCTCTGAAGTAATGAATGTTGAACGTAACAGCCCCCTCAATTATAACAGCTGGGTTCTGCATGAGTGGCATTTCTGAACATCTGCCCCAAGCAGGCAAGGAAGGCGGTTTGCCAGGGCCGTCCTTGGAGGCAGCTAGGGCTGAACGGCCTTTTGCACACACTCACCTCAGCATGCAAAGATCTGGAAAGCTGCTTTTTAAGATGATGGATGGGGTGAAGCAGGCAGTGCACAGGGCCAAATTTCCTCTGAGCCAGGTCACGCCTGTATAAATTCCCTGCAGCCACAGACAAATCTGACCATCTGGAAAATCTGCCTCGCTGGCCAAGGGAAGGGTCAGATGGAACAGAGAGGTGGGCTGGCTTCCTTGGAGTGCTAGGCGAAAGTTCTCTGACGGCAGAGCTTG
>JAPKID020005344.1:0-11178 GCA_026931265.2 Tropidonophis doriae | reverse complement strand
ACTGTGGTTTAGACAATAATTTCCTGATGTTTCACCAGCAATTCTGGCTGGCATCTTCAGAGATTCAGGCCACAGAAACTGAGCAAAACTTCCCATTTTAATAGGCAGGGTGGGCTGACTTCTGATTGGTCTTTAGCCAAGATGGTGCAGGTAAGGGCTTATATTTGACTGGTCCTTGGCTTGTGCTTGATCAGTATTGTTATGGTGGACTAAAAAAATCCAGGAAAGCCAAGGATGGCAGAGACCCCACTCACAGCATCCAAAGTCTACCTTTAGCTCTTGGCAGTTGTATATCAATACCACAAAACAGTTTCCATACTTGACTATAAATAACACAAGAGGAAGAACAGATTTAGACAACTCAAAAAATCATCAGTAGTGGAAAATGTGCTACAGCATAATGATCATGAAATTCAATTCAGGGACACACAAAGTGCACACAACTATTACATGCACCAGTACAGAACAACTATTGACAAACTTGGTGTTTGTCAAAGTGTTGAATATTTTTATCAATATCTCTTTTAAGAACTTCCAGGATTTGGTAGTATCATCATACCACACCCATATCACTAATAATGTCATTGATCAGAAGATCCCTAATAAAGGAATTGTATTAATTCACAGTTGTAAACAAAATACTGTCTAATACATGTATTTAGTTATTTGGTTACATGAAACATCTGGATTCCATATCTGGAACACTTGCTGAGTACTAATAAAAGAAAAGTCAAAACAATGCTATTTGAAAATTGAAAATACTACTGTCTTGTCTGAGGAAAATTATGAATTTACTACTTGTCCTGTAAGATCAACTTGGTGTTTCACCCAAACAGGATTTACCATGTCCATGATGTAAAAAAAAATCTCAAAAGTTATGGAAACAAAACAGCCTTTGCTTTTAATGAAACTGTACAGATAAACTGGAAAAGCTATTCTCTAACAGGAAATTAATGGAATGACATAAAAGTCATTGACCCAAGTATTTTCACATCTAGAATAAACTGTGCTTTTCTTTGTATGCTTATAATTAAATAATATTTTTACTGAGTCCAATTTATGCATACCAATTTCTCACTGATGCTTCCTCATCTGAAGTAATGGAATCCAGTGTAAGATTTGTGAAGACCAACAGTTCCTACTGGAAAAACTCAAGAGCTTTTTTCAAATCTGGTAAATGCTATTTGGGAGGTAATGGGTGAAGTAAATGCTACTTGACAGTAAGCTGCCAATGATGCCTCTTCCCAATATGATAGAACTTTGTGTGTATGTGATTTAAAACTGCTTTTCTGGCATTTCATATTAGGTATTATTTAATATATTATTTGTACTTACAGCCACTCTTGCTTTTGCTGGGAATAATTAATTAGTTTAAAAATGTGATATTGAAGCAAATCCAAATGGTAGAACTACTACCAAAGGAAATCAATATTTATTTGATTGTCTCCAAGAAAATTTATGATTGGGGCTATTAACAACTTTTGTTTAAGGATACAGCTTACTTTGACAGCAAAAAAAATCCCCTATGTCATAGCTCTAATTTTTAAAAATATATATTTTTATTAAAAGTGTTTTCTAAATATAAAATGCAAATAAAAAGAAAGACAATAGAAAAAAAGGAAAGAAAGGGGATAAAGGAGATAAAGTGAGGGAAGAGGGAAAAAGAAATAAAAGAAGCTGTAACTTCAGACTTTTTGGTGCAGTAAGATACATAATACAGTATCAACTTTTTAGTTACACCAAATAGTAACTACTAGGCATTTCTATATTAGTAATTCACTATAATTGCTAAACCCCAAATCAAAATTTCATTTTATCTCTTTCCCTCCGAAAGTGTAATTTTAAATTTTGACTGTATTGGGTGAGATTGTTCATAACTTCCTTACTCTAAGTGTCCTTAGATGAGATTGGGTTAAAAGTCCACCAGTCCACATCTTCTCTAAGGCTTTTCTTGACTACAAATGAGATTAATATCATATGAAAGTATATACTGTAAAGAGGTGATCTCAAGAAAAGACAGAATGTTATAATCAGTGAAACACACTTCTCTATCATTTTCTATTAATATATGCAGGCTATGAAATCCTAGTTTACTATATATTTAGAATAACTATATTAATCTACCTCAGAGGTGGTATTCAGCAGGTTCTGAGCAGTTCTGGAGAACTGGTAGCAGAAATTTTGAGTAATTTGGAGAACCGGTAAATACCACCTCTGACTGGCTCCACCCCATCAAGTCCCAGCTGATCGGGAGGAAATGGGGATTTTGCAGTATCTTGCCCTGGAGTGCAGTGGGAATGGAGATTTTACAGTATCCTTCCCCTGCCACGCCACCAAGCCATGCCACACCCACCAAGACATGCCCACAGAACCAGTAGTAAAAAAAAGGTTGTATCCCACCACTGATCTACCTGTTTAATTTGGCAGCTCCAAGAAAATGAACACATCAAAATTGAGAATGCTGAGAATAGCAGTAAGCTAACCATCTCCTCCACAAAGCAGGAACATTGTGGATGCTATACTTTAGTAGTGGAAAACAAGCTGGGAAGTAAACAAGCCCAAGTTAACCTTACAGTTGTAGGTAAGTACAAAAAAATGGTTTTATTTTTGTTTTTCATGTTTCTGGAATCAGGCTGTATTTTCATTTGGAATACTTCAGTTGATTATCTAATTAAGGATAATTAGATATATAATTAGATGTTATAAAATAAATTAACTTTAAAAAGCAATGCTATTGAATTAGCATTGCTTTATATATATATAAATATATAACAAACAAGAAGAATGGTTTCAATAAGAAGTTGGAATACTGTCTTCCACAGATTTGAGAATGTAGAATGAAATTGTCCTGGTATTAACTAAGTTTAACTTTTGTAAGATTGTTAAACTGTTTGGTCCCAACATGCTTTTAGTGTGAATAGTGAACCTAGGCTGCTATTATAATGATTGTATTTTTTTAATACTGATCCAATCCTCAGAAACACCCATTTTCAGGAAGAGTAGATTTGCACTTTCAGTTTCATCTTTCTTCTGTCTTTAACAGTAGCTTCTGTTCTGGGCAGTCTTCCCTCAATTCACTTTGAATAGCTTCCGACTGTACTGAGTAAACATGAATGAGATCACCTTCAGCAAAGTATTCCTAGTTGAAGGAGGTATCTCAAGAACAAAAATGAACTTGTAGATTCAGCAGCACCATGACCTCAGAGTCCCTTTTGCTTCTTGGGATTCTTTCTAATCAAGACTTCTATGATCAAAACTTTGCACTATTTAGTTATCAAAAGCAAATTAAAGTGCAAATGCTATAACTGGCATATCAGAATGGAAACCCCCAAACATAAAGCTTGAACTCTCACAGTGCAGAGTCACCTCAACTATTTTGTATCCCTCATTCCATTCCAAAAATGTCATGTCTTGTCCTACCCCACCTATATGTCATTCAACTTCCCTTAATATTTTCATTTGTCTTTAGAAGTCCACCATAGCAATATTTAACTTAGTATATAGCAATCTCCTGTATTTGTCTCTCCCACAATGATAAATATAATGTGAGCAACGAATGCCATGGCACCCAACTTGATTAATGGAAGCCCAACTATTTCACTGTTTATTTCTGCACTTCTTTGTCTTGATTGACAGGACTATCCCTATATCAGGATCTTGTTCATAGCTAGAATGGTCTGCAGAGCTATTGGCTGAGGATGCCTAGATAAGAAAGGAGAATCATCATTCTCATTTTGTACAGGGTACCCAAGAAGGTATGAGATGTTGAGGACCCCCTTTGATGAGGATGCCAAGATATTTAAGCCACTGAGGGCAGAAGGTTAGGAAGAAGGACAGCAACAGATAGCCTTATTTCCCTTAGCAACTGTTCTATACAGATAGAACAGTTGCTAAGGGAAATATCTCTTTAATAAGAATGTGTAAATTTGTATCTGTTATTTCCAATAACCATCTACTATGATTTTAAACATGGCTATAATTTATGCCAGAATATTTTTCTTAGTTAGGTCAGGTTGTTGCAGGAGGTTTATTATTATTATTGTTGTTGTTGTTGTTGTTTTTACTGGGAAAATTAGTGTAAGCTGTCAAAATAGTTAAATTTCATGAACTAGTACAAGCTATAAAGTGCCTAACTATTGATGTGAGTTATTATCATCTACGCTTTTCAAATGTGAAATTGAAAGCAGCGTGTACTAATGGCAGCTATACTAGGTTAGATGATTTGATTGATTGACTAAAGGCATTGGATAGCTTCCTCTTTTTGTTTCCTATGGTTGAGCATATTTCAGGCTATTCCAGATACAAAAAAAAAACCTGTATAGACAGAAAAATCAGCAAGTAGAATAGTAGGGTTGGGATATTTCAGGTAACATATGAAGGAACTACAAGAGCAGAGAAACAAAACATAAAATATTGAGTGATTTAGAGTGTTTAAGGGAAAAGCAAAATGTTTGTCCAATAAATTTGGAAATTGACACCCTTTATTCAAGTTGAAACATTTCCCTGGAAAAATATTAATCTTTAATTCATAACGTTTGGTCCCTGTTATCTGATATCATAAAGACATGAGTAGATGTCCAATTTTCAGGAATTTTTGGCTTGCAGATGGTAACTTCAAAGGAGTCAATAAAAGATTTTAGAAACCTTCCTTTCCAAAATTTGTTAATATAGTTGCCACTGTCTATTTCATGATTCTGATAATAACAATATTTGCAAACAAAGTGCATTTTCTTTTTACATTGATGTTTGGTGGGTTTTTTTTAAGTTACCCAGTATGTAACTCCTCTTCCTTGTATCTTTTTACCCTTATGAGCCTTAATGGAAAGTCTCTCAACTTTGCAGATGAAATTGGAAACATTTTATAATTCAGTGTTTAAAATTTTCTAAATATTATCAAAACAAGTTATATAGCAATGTATGAAGATGAAAAGACACTTTCAAAGATTTTCACAAATGCAAAAGAAATAATTGGGATTCCGTATTGTCATTCAGTAATCCTTCATTTTAGTTATAAGATTTAATTAGAGAAAGTGTTGTAAAATCATATAATCAAAGATACCACGTTAGTTAATTTGTCTATTCAACTGACACCTTTTAGGAAGCAAGGAAGCTCTCAGAAAGAACTAAAGTTCACTGCAGCTTCAGTGTTCAAAATGATACAGTTTTATGAGAAGTTCTGTTTATTATGAAACTTGCTCACTACATGAAGTTTTTTTTTTTAAAAACGTATCCATTTCTTGACTAAAACCAAATTTTTGCTAAAAATAGAATTCATTAACTTCTATATAGAATAATGCCTTTAAATTACAGTTCTTTCCTGCCTTGGAAATATAAGCTACACAATGTTTTTTTTCCAATGAAAGCTTAGAGGTTTACAGTGACCCCAAGCCCTGAGAGCAGTAACTTAGAATTCAGTTATGGCCTTTTATGGTTTCATTTTTCTCCCACAAATGAATCTCAAGTGCAGCCTTTGCCAGCAATGTCGGCATGGACATCATCCAGCCAGCTTTAGCAGTATATTAAATAACTTTGGCTAAACAGACGAGCCCATGGAAAAGAATTAATTGTTGCTTTATGCCTGCTCTCTATCTGGCTGGCAAGTTTCTCAATAGCTAATAATAGTGTGGAATGGTAATACGATCACTCAAATTAAAAAGGAGGCAAGGTATCTAAAGAAAAAATTCTTGAGAAGATGCTGCTTCCATTCTGAATGGAGAGCAGTCTATGAGTAATTGTTGGAACTGTGAAGCTAGAATTTTGCAATGAATGCTAATGCCTCTGGATAGCTGATTGTGAGAATGGGCCCAAGGAAGAACCCACATCCCACATTATTACTATTGGCTCCCCAGTTATTTGATTTTTATTTTATTTATATCTGCCTTTTCACCAGCAATTGGTGTTCAAGATTTTGACAGAAAGTAAGACCATTAAAAAAAAAAAGCCCTTACTGTTTCAAGGATAATGAAAACACTACTGAAAACACAATTGCAACACGAACTGCACCACCTAACAGATTATCTTAGATAACAGAGATTTGCCTTAATAACAATATTTTTTCAAACTGATTAAAAAGTAAAAGAAAGGAGACTTGTGTGAGCATCCTTAGCAAAGCATTTTGAAATCTGAAAGCAGTCACCCTCGCACATTTTAATTATAACAAAAGGGACTCTCTCAAAGATCTCAGCCTTCCCTATAAAAGCCAGATGAGCAGCATTTCCATTTATCTGAACCAGTTTTAATAAAGTTAAATACACCAGTTTTGCAATAACAGTCATGTGCCACAGCATGTTGTGATATCAACACCTTGAAAGGTGGCATATTGAAGAGGAAGCTTTAAAGCCCATTCTTCTTCCTGATGTGATTCAAGATTTCAGTGATAACATACATTCATAATTGTCCTCCTGCATGTTTGTTATGCTATACTGCACCCTTTATGAATATAGGAATGAACCAAATAAACACGACTAACTTTAAAACTTCTGGATAAGCTCATTTGTTGGTCCCTTCTGTTTCATACCCTTCTGTATCTCAGAGACCACCACAGGAAATTAACTATGGCAGATTGTGAAAGCATGGGAACACTTATTTAGAAAAATGAAATGCAAGAAGCTTAGGATTGGCATGATGTATGCACCTAAGTGTGAAGTTCGATGTGAATGTTTTCTTAACATTTGCAGGCCGTGGTGTCTGTTTTAAATTGTTGAAATTACTGGCAGTCATTTCAATATTTCCAATGCTTAGTAGACTAGAATTAATACAGCATCTTTGTCTGGGCCCAGGCTTTTTTCGTGTACCCTAGGTACACCCTCCTTCTATAATGGGACATTGTGTTCCTATGGGCAAAAATGTGGGATATAAATACCATTACAATAAATTCGTAAGTGGTAATAAAAATACACCGACTGTAATGACATAGAATGAGGGATGGTATAGCAAAGCTAGCTCTTGTACTTCCAAGGAGATGAACCAGTTAAGAGTTTGGAAGGCTGTAGAATTCTTGTAGACATAATTCTACATCCTCCTGGAAGCAACAGAGTCTAGTGAATACTGACCATTCATAGGATAGACAGAATAAGTCAATTAGGATCCTTAGAAGGAAGGGAACATTCCTATTTCAGTTATGTTCTTTTAATTTTGCTCTTACTTGCTCATAAGAAAAAATTAAACCACTGTAATTGGTGACCTGGTTGCAGGGAATTAAAAATTCCTTGACTTGTGCTGTCGAATTCTGAGAATAATTATGTGCAGGTATATATGGCTCCATTTATAGATTTTCAGCATGCACAGAAGTATTTGTGTCCATTGTTAGAAACATTGTGACCCAGAACAAGCTTGCATATGTTTAACGAGTATAGGTAGTTTTCAACTTACAACAGTTCATTCAGTGACCATTTTAAGCATTGAAAAAAGTGAATTAAACCATTTTTCATGCTTATGACTGTTGCAGCACCCCCATGGTTATGTAATCAAAATTCAAAAGCTTGGCAAATTATGTCTCATAATTATGATGGTTGCACTGTTCTGGAGTCATGTAATCTCACTTTTTCTTATCTTCTGACAAGCAACATCAATAGAGAATGTTGTTGATGCAGTTTAGGATTGCACTGGCATTTTTGCCACCTGATTCATATTTAAGTGGTGGTCAGGCTCCTAAATCGCTCTCACAAGCAGTACTGTAGAGCCAGGTACTGCCTGTTCTGCACCTGCGCATTTGGTTTTTCCTACCTAAATGCAGAACCACTGAATTGTATCTTGTTGGATAGGGCCCAATACTTAAGTATGTCAAGAATCTTCTGGAAATTGAATCTTGAGTTTTAACAGTTCCCCCCAGCTTGGTGTCATTTGCAAATTTGATGGCAACCCTTTGTTTCTCTTATCTAGGTCATGTATAAGGATGTTGAAAGATATTTGGCCTAAGAAAGAACCTTGAGATTCTCCACGGCATGCTCTCTTCCATGTAGATGTAGTTCCATTGACAGCCAGATGCTAAATCCGTTTATTCAGAAAACTGCAAATCCATTAGATGGTTGTATTGTTCTATCTTATTAAGAGAAAGGCTGTGGTTTACTTTACCAAATGCCTTTCTGAAGTCTAAATATTTTATATCACCAGCATTTCCTTGATCCACTAATTTAGTCACTTTATCAAATGCTTTTTCAGGCTACTCTATGCCTTAATAATACTGATAAATGTAACACAAATTTGTGGAGAGAGAAATTTACTCTGCATTTTTTATTTTCTAATTGATTTCTAATATTGCTGATATTGCACAAAAGAGGAAAAGTAATAACATATTGACACTTGAGGATTAAACACTAAAGAACTTTTTAAATAAAAACCCAAACATTACTTGTGAATGCTACTATTGCAACTAATCAGTTCCTGCCAAGAAGGAAGCAAAAACATACATGTTTTTAAATCACAAGGGAGAGACCCAGTAATGGTTTTTCACTAACACTACACTATGAATATGACACAATTATATGAAACATCATAAATCTATTTATCTGCAGTATTTCCAGCTGCAATGATATTTTTCATGCCTTAAGAAAACTTCAACATTTATACACAACTAGCTGATAACCTGGTGTTGTCTGGGTATTTATTTAGGGAGGGGGGGAATGTCCAGACCAAATGTAATTTCTAATGTTGGATTTTCCCAATTACCAGAGGGATTACCCCTGTGGAGTACTGTGAAGCTGTTACCATGGCAACTACTGCACTGTACAGTAGAAGCCATTTTACGGCAGTACAGTAGAAGCCACTTGAAGGCACAACAGGCTGTATGGTAACAGAACACCCCCCAAGGGGTGTTAGGGGTGTCTTATCCCCACAATATTTGTTTCTAGAGAGTAAGACATCTGTGTACCAAGTTTGGTTATGCTGGGACATACACACACACAGAGACACACACAGAGCCATAGCTAGGTAGGTAGGTAGGTAGGTAGGTAGGTCGGTCGGTCGATCGATCGATCGATCGATAGATAGATAGATAGATAGATAGATAGATAGATAGATAGAATAACAGACTTGAGACCATTCATAAATATCACTTCTTATATGCATCCAATCTTTTTCTTCCTTTCTGAATACATATGAACACAATCCATTAATTTTGATATCAATTAATAGCATTTGCCATAAAGTTGCAGCCAAACATAGATGCTTGAAAACAGATTCCATTGAAGTTAGTGGTATTTAAAGTCCATTTATTAAAAATAGAAAATTGCAGTGGTTCTAGTTGATGATTCAGCAAATACAACATCTTGCTTCCTACAGCAGCCAACCAGTTCTTCTGGGAAGCTGGCAAGGACATTAAGAAGACAAAACCTTGTTTTTGTTTCTCTCAACGTGTGTTTTCAAGGCATGATGCTTCTCAATCTGGAGACTGCCTTTGATGGTAGCTATTAGTTAGGGTTCTCCTTGCTTATCCTACCCTATTGCATCCTCACCTCATTGACTTTATCCAATTTTCCCAATATGGGCCGTACTTGTATTTGCTTAGTGCACCTATACTTAGCGCACCTATACAAGTAACAGGAAATTTATTCTTCTTTTAAATTGATTTTGTTTTACAGTTTTATATTGTGCTGGGCTCAAAACATTAATCTTCACTCTTGGAAATTGAATTTTTATTTTAAATTATGGCTAGCTTTTATTGAAAAATCCTTTTAAAAAAAGAATACTGTATATCTTAATGCCAGAAAGCAACTAGGATAACAATGTATCTGGGCCTTAAATAGTTTGTACACAAAATTCTTAACCCTAAAATACTTGGAAGTTGGAAAGGAGCCAAATACAATTAATGCATTGACTACAAAATATTATTTATGATTTGTGGCTGCTGCATCCAATACTTACCTAAAACCCTTTTAAGTTTGTACTCTAGAAAATAAAGCCTTAACAAATTCAAGGTATTTGAAAGGCCAGCTGTAGAGCCAAATCATTAATTTTCAATACATTGAATTGGTTTTCATAATATTAATTGTGTTAATATCTGTTCAGCCATCAGAGAAAGAGGGAAAGATTATTTTATCTCTGGACAAGAAAATGCTTAACTTCATTTTAGGGTGTGGCACTGTGGCAGGGAACCATATATGTATGCCTGCTGTGAATGTGTGAATATAGCATAGATTATTTTTTTGTATGCAAATATCAGGCATTGCACAACCCCACATGAAACACAGACCTTAATATGCTGATTTGTATCAGCTTAGTATCTTGACCAAAAATGATTGCCTGATCTTGGCATGTAGTATAAATTATTACGATGAATACTAGTTGCATGACCAAAGACTCTCCTGCTGTCAAATCACTTTTGTCTCTTACTGTCTTCTAAATAAGGATGATAAATGAAAAGTAAGGCATGTTGCGTATCAAATAACATTGTTGAATCCATGATAAGTGCATTCTCTAAAACCTTCTGAACTTGATGCTCTTAGTGGTTTTTGCTGTACTCATATTCAAACTTCTGGCACAATTTCCAGTGAATGATCTTAGCAATGCAGTCATGGTATTGTAGGTAGTCAGTTTGTGAAATTTTGCTGCACCCACTGATCAAGTGATTATTAGTATTATCCACTTATTATTAGTATTATTAGTATTATGTACTTTTATTAATTAAACATGAAACTCAGTCAACTGAACATTTAAAAATATATCACAAATATCATTGATTGGCTATGATGACTAAGACAGGTTGCTGTCAGCATCCTAGGTATCAACTAAGTATCTTCTTAAAATGTTGTTCCACTGGTGTTATTGAAGGAAGCTGCAATTTCTTTTTCTTTCTTTTTTTTGGTAAAGTTTTTTATTTTCCATTTTCACAACATACAATCAAATGTCTACCCTTCCATGGCCAGCATCATATTTCATTATTCACTGTTTACATCAATTCACCTTACAATCACCTCCTGAAAAACTATTATTGGCTCTTCTGAACCGCACTTGCTCTTCTACACCACACTTGCACCCTATCCATCACCCTATTCTCCCCCTCTCCTCCTTCCTTCTTCCCTCCGTTCCTTTCTCTGCTTCCCTTATCTCTCTTTCTTCCACTCTCTCTCTTTCCACTCCTCCTTTCTCTCCTCCTCTTCCTCCCTCCTTTCCCTCTCTCCCATCCCTCTCTCCTTCCCTTCCCTCTCTCCTCTCTTCCACTCTCTCTTTCCACTCCTCCTT
>JAPKID020005343.1:0-11179 GCA_026931265.2 Tropidonophis doriae | reverse complement strand
GCTATTGCAACCGGCCGCGTCTCAGCCAATCAGACGCGGCGGCGGTTGGATTTGAAATCGGCCATGAGGACTCAACACCAAGTGATATGAAAACCTCTTTGAATCATCAATGTGATTGCGTATTTCAAAAGCAGTCTCATGCGTGACATTAAAAAACATTAAAACATATCTTTTTTGGATCCTCTTTTAAAAAATGGGTGCCATGTAGTCAGTCTATCTGTTTATGTATTTGTTTAAAGCAGGGATGGGCAATGTTTTTTTTCCAAGGGGCAACATGAGAAACAGGGACTCTTGGGGAGAGCTAATACCACCATACCCCCTCTCCTCTCTCCTCTCCCTGCACCACTCTGCTCCCCACACCGTTGTGGGTTGTATAGGGACAATCAAAGGGTTGGATGTGGTTGATGGGTCATAAATGATGTAGTTTATAGGGATTTGGCTTGTACAGAACCTCTCCACAAGAGAATAAGGAAATGCATTGGGAAGCGGGGGGAAGGTATGATGATGGCAACTGATTTCATTCTCTACATCAGTGACAGCTAACCTTTTCGACACTGCGTGCCGAAACCTGAGCATGTTCATGTATGCATGAGCATTTGGGTTCTGGCCCACATGCACACAGGCTAGCTGCTTTCTTCCGGGTTTCTGGTTTTTGTGCAAAGTCTTTAAAACTTTGAAGTCAAACATCGAAGTCACGCAAAGTCTTCCAAACTTTACGTTTTTCATGAGAAGACCAGCTGATCAGCACTCATGCATGCAATATAACCCAAAAGAGCAGCTGTCGATGGCGTGCATACCCACAGAGAGGACTCTGCATGCCACTCTGTGTGCCATAGGTTTGCCATCAGGGTTCTAGATGAACACAAATGAAACATAAATAAATATATATCGCTCTTGACTGAATTGCTGCTAGTATTTGTCTCAGCTGATTTTGGGGCGTAGAGTGGCCAGCTCTTCTTTTCTTTCTATACATTCGATTTCCTTTCTATGCACAAATTCAATTTTAAGCTTAATAAACCCCTCAGAACAGGAGGATTCCTCAAAAGTCTTTAAGAATGGCAGTTAAGGGAAGAAAGGACCAAATAAGGGAGTTGAACGATACCTGGGTGTCCGTGTCCATTCTTACTGAAAAAAGGATTCCTCATAAACCTTTAAAGGGGAAATAGAGAACCAGTTATCCAATTCTAGTCATTGCTTCTCTCTGGTTTTGTTAGTTGGGTGACCAGGGCGACCAGGGGATAACCAATGTGATATCGTAATGTTCACATGATCTCATGGAACCCAAGTAAAGGCTTGGCAGAAAAAAACAGTTGACTGCACAAATGTTTTCTACTGAACGATTTTGGAAGAAGAGTGCTTTGACTTAAACACAAGAGATACTTTTGGCTTAGCCATATGCAACATGAATTTTGAACATGTTTATACATGGTTCAAAATCATGTATCAGCTGCCCAAATAGGGTTTTAAAATAATTTACTTGTTTAAGAAAACAAATATGTATATAGATATGTGTCTGTGACAGCAAATGTCTAAAATATTGTGAATGTCAAAACTCATATACACCTAAGGGAAATGTGTTTGGAGAGCAAGAAACAGAAGGGAGGTAATGTTTCAGCACAATGAATAATTCATTCAGTTAACTGTGAGAGACAGAGTAGGAAGAAACAAACAATATATTATTTCAGTGGAATTGTTAACTGTGGGGAAACAATTCAGTCTCCTAGGACATTCTGCTGTGAACTTTGCTGTCACCGTACTTCAACATTAAAATTCAGGGGGATCTTCCAACACGAAGTTGCTATCAGAATTCATTAGCAAACTTGACCTGTGGAACTAGGTCTGAGATCAGCCTCTCACCATCAAAGTATATGTCCACTCTGGTCTTTATGTTGTCTTCTGTCTGTCTGGATTAATTCATTAACTTTGAATTAAAGTTAATGAATTAACTTTAATTCAAAGAAGAATTAAAGAGAGAGAAGAAATCACAGAGGGGGGCTCCTCCGGGTGCCGTCAGCCAGACAATGTCGGTTGGCGACGCCCAGGGGGAGGGCCTTCTCTGTGGCGGGCCCCGCCCTCTGGAACGACCTTCCCCCCGATTTAAGCGCTATCTCTGACCTCCACCTGTTCCACCAACATCTAAAGACTCACCTGTTTATTCAGGCCGGCCTGGCCTAATTTAAAACTGCTGCCCTTAAAAAAAACAAAAATAGCAAATTGGTTGTTTTAATTTGGGTTTTAGCACAAGGGCATGTAGTTTAATTTTCTTTTAATATAGAGCTCTGTATTTTGTATATGTATTTTTAGTATTTCCTTGTGCTCCGCCCCGAGTCCCTAGGGAGATGGGTGCGGGATATAAATGAAATAAATAAAAAATAAATTGAAATGTGTTGCAAAAACTAAAGCAAAGATGGAAAATTTCCAGCTGAAGATTAAATCTAATTCACAGAATTGCTCCCAGCAGAGAATTGCTCTGCTTTATCAGAGTTTAAGCCAAGCCCTCTTCATTCTCTAACAGTCCAATCAGCTTCCACCTGGCAACTCAGTTTTAAGACCCTAGTATAGGGTTGTCAAATTTGTGGCCCACAGGCCAGATGCATCATGCGCTGGCTATGCCCACCCCATTATAGCTAAATGGTGGTGGGGGGAGTCATGGTCTATCATTTGATGACAATATGACACCACAAGTTTGACACCCTTGCCCTAGTAGCACTTGGAACAGGGGCTTTCATGGACCCGTTTCACAGACCTGTTCCCTCCCTCAACTTTTTGTAAGAATAAGGAAAAACCTGGTTTTCAAGCACACAACATTTGAATGCACATCCAGCTGGGAGCAATTCTGAACTCTGTAGTTGAGCTGGATATTTCTTTCTTTTTGGGATCAAAAAGAAACCAGTTTTCTGGTTTCATCAACCTGTTTTCATGAATAACCCAATAAGAAAGGGAGATATTACCATTCCTAACAAAGCTATCCATACTTTGAAACCCCATTTTTTAAAAAGAAAAGTCTGATCAAAGTATTAGACTAGTAGATCTGGACTGAAAAAAGCCTGGATTACTACGAGTTGGAAGTAATGAGGATATAGAACACCCAAACCTTTTGGTCATCTGGTGCTCATCTAGATTTTTATAGCCCTACAAAAATGTGGTCAGCTACCATTTTTTTACATTCCCCAATATTTGGGGGGGGGGGGAGAGAAGGGTTCAGGTAGTTTTTTCATTTTTTGGTAAATAACTTCAGAGATACTCTGATTCAAGCAGCAATGTTTTTTTCCTTTACTTCAGAAAATGGCTGTCTCCTTCAGTTCTGTAGCATGTTCCCATTAATGACTAATTGCTTTTAATAGACATGGCTGCAAACAAAAGAATGGCTCTGAAGTAGCAAGCACCATTCTCAGAGAGAGAAATAACAGTTATAATTTCATGTACCAAGTCACCCATCCTCCTACAGCAAAGAGCTCTGGATTCTACAAAGCCATTGGAGAATGGAGGGCCTAATGATATGTTTTAGCAATTGCAGCAGCTATTCTAAAGCACGACTATAATAACAGTACCTTCCTACTCAATAGGTCTACTCCTCAGCTTCTTTCAAAGTCACTTCACTACTGCTGAAATTCGATTTTAATTGCTTATTTCTGTCATGAAATGGAAGCACTGGCTATGGAAGAGTCACTCGAAAAGTAATGCAGCTTCTTTTCCACTTTAAATAACAATGTTACTTAAAGACTGTAACCTTCGAACTCTTGAATGGTGGTAATGTTTAATTTGTATTGGATTTCAAATAAGGGATGGTGCATTTTAATGCTTTCTCCATCGTGAAAAAAGATGTTGGAGGCTAGGATTCTCCTATGGCAGTGATGGCGAACCTTTTTAGGCTCACGTGCCATAAGGGCGGGAGCGCGGGGGGGTTGTGTGCCGGCGTGCCACACCCATAATGCAAGGCACGTGCACCCAGTGACTTCTGGTTTGCTCGTAGCGTCATTTTTAGTCCTCCAGAGCCTTCAGGAAATCTCCTCAAGCCTCTGGGGGGCCCCTGGGGGGCGGGGGGCTATTTTTGCCCTCCCCAGGCTCATATAAAGCCTGGGGAGGGTGAAAATGGCTTTAAAAACAGCTGAATCAGCTGGCCAGCTGACAGGGCAACGCCTCACGTGCCCTGACAAATGGCTCCACGTGCCACCTGTGGCACGCATGCCATTGGTTTGCCATCACTATCCTATGGCCTCTTCCAGGCATGCTATTTGTCCACCGCAGAAATCTGTCTACATTTTCCAATATTCAGGAGGATTTAAAGAGTTTCAGGAGTTCCCTGGGATAAGTACTATAGATCAGAGGTGGTATTCAGCAGGTTCTGACCCATTCTGGAGCACCAGTAGTGGAAATTTTGAGTAGTTCAGAGAACCAGTAAATACCACTTACTGGCCCCAGCCCCCATCTATTCTCTGCCTCCCGAATCCTAGCTGATTGGGAGGGAATAAGGATTTTGTAGTAACCTTCCCCTGGAGTGGGGAAGGAATGGAGATTTTAAAGTATCCTTCCCCTGCCCCACCCACCAAGCCATGCCCATCAAGCCATGCCCACCATGCCACACCCACCAAGCCACATCCACAGAACCAGTAGTAAAAAACCACTGCTGTAGATATGAATACAAAGTAAAGTTACATGACACTTCTACAATGATTCTTTAAATCAAAATTCAAATGATTTCCCAACAGTTTCATATAAATATTATAAAGCATAGGAAGAAGTAAAGTGTACTACATACTATAGCCCAAAGAGCTTCTTTGGGGACTTTTTTTTCCAAAAAGAATCTATCTCCAAAACCAGTCACGCCTCTCTATGCAAACCACAAAGAAAGTCCATAAGGTCATGATCAATGGAACTGACACTCAAGGAGAAGCCCATCATTGCATTCTCACTATCTATTCCTGGTGTATATTACATCTAGACAACACTAAGCTAAAGCTGTCTGGTCTTGGAAATTTAGTCTTGTTGGGCTGGTAGTATTTGGGTGGAAGATCACCAGCAAATCCCAGGTGAAGGGCTAAAGTGGACAACCAATCCATACTACTGCTGTAGATATAAAGAAAACTTCTTGGATCCATCCATGAAATAACCATGAGCAAAGCTAATTGCAAAACAGACTTTGCATTTTTCAGTATGTTGTTCATAAGACAAAACAGTTTATTCCCAAAAAGCATATCTCAAACTGAATTGATATGAATCTAAACAATCTAATATGGGTTTCATTCCAAAGGTGCTTTTTAAAGAGGCAAATGGGCTTTCTCGTTTTTCTTTGAAGACATTTCGCTTCTCATCCAAGAAGCTTCTTCAGCATCTTTGGGACAACTATGATCTTGGATGATTGAGAATTTCCATAGATATATGGGTTGCATGACCTGCTTTCAAGGTAATATCTCTAAATAATCCTATCAGATTTCAATACGTAGGATGAGGATGAGTTGGAGAACATGCTGTAGGCTTTCAACACCCAAGCAGTTCTGAATAAACCAACCACAAACTGAAAACACACAACTTAAAACAACTATACACAACAATAATAAAACAACTTGTCTACATTGCAGCACCATCTTTACAGTTGTATCAAAATCATGAGAATTACATGGAACATAGGAGGAATTTTTCCACAATAAAATAAATGTTTGACTGATCATTTAGTGCCTTCAAAGTCTATCACGCTTGCAACCAAAATCTATCTCAGGAAAGCCTTTTGCTATCCAAAAATTCTCTCCTGGACAACACTGAGCAGAGACAATAAAGGTGAAATAAGAGTAAAGAATAAGATCAGGCTACATTTGTTATATGTCTTCTATCATTTGTATTATGATCCTTAATGCTGTTGTCTCATTCCCCTTTATCTTCTTGCTAACTAGGTTTGGGACATATTTCAAAGGTTTCTAATGGTGTGTAGATAGGTTTTTATTTGAAAGAAGAACTGGAAAAAGAACCCTCTCCCAAATCAACTTAGTGTGTATTTATAAAGTTGTGTTGGTGTTCAACAAGCCTGGTTTGCTGGTTTGTTTGTTTGTTTGTTTGTTTGTTCATTGGAAAAAAGCGAGAACAAAATAAGAATAAAAATACAATGACAGGGACAATAGGCGCGTTAGTGCACTTATGTATACCCCCTCTACTGGTTAACCCTTTCAATAAAGTAGCAATGACCTTTTGCCCAACTTACTGGTTTCTCTACAGACAATCAAATTATAGGATGGAAAACTTCCTATGGTGTATGTCAGATATCTCAGATTTAAACTTTAGCATCTCCAGTTAAAGGTGAACAGGTCATAGGTGATCTGAAATATCTTTTTCATCCTGATCTTCTGAAGCATTAACTACTAGTTGGAGAAAATAATACTAGCCTAGGCTGATAAGTAGTCTGATCACATAAAAATAGTGCTCCATGTTCAGCAGAATGAGATTGTTTCCTACAGGTAAAAGCCTGAAAAACAATGGTCTATAAAGTGCCAGTATTATACAATATTTTTAAAACACTGGCATGAGCCAATTACTAGTTATGTTTCTTTAAAAGCCAATCTAGGGTAATAAGAGACTTGTGGATGGCCCAGAGAGGTCAAAACGTGAAGGGAAATTATTCTAAGTAGCCATGGAAGCCAGCATGATACAAACAGTATGCCACCTAGGCTATGAAATTAGTTGCTATAGTAACATGAGGGTCCATCTTCAATTTTTTAATACTGATTGTTGGAACAGTAATCTTGAAAGATGGAAAGCTAGAGAAAAGGAAAGGTTTGAGAGAACATGAGTAGCAATCAATGGGTTGAGTGCCTTTCATAATGCAGGAGATAGGAGACAATCAAGACAGGCTATGCAGCATAGACATGAAAAAGAATTTATGAATTTTCTCTTCTATGATCATGAGAGAAAAGCAAGCAAACAAGCTGATAAATATGAGGCACAAGAACATTAGAGAAGTTCTTTGTATATGCAGGGACTATTGGAGTTTGGGTTGTTGTTTCTCAGCTGCCTGTATTTTTAATTTTTATAACGTTCATGTTTACATTCAATTTTATTTTGTGTGTTTATCACACATTGTCACCTTCTGGACATAAATTGTTTCAACTTCTACCCTCAAAATGGTGCTATAGGGCACTGCACACCAGAATAGGAAGACATGTTTTTTTCCCCAAATGCCATCACTCTGCTAAACAACTAATTCCCACAATGCTATCAAATAATTTACTAAGACTGTATTACTGTTGTTTTTCTCATCCTTCCTAGTGTCTATCTCTTCCCATTTATGACTATAACCATGTTGCTTATATCTTTCAATTTATATTGTTTATGTCTTTACTAGTAGGATTTGATTGCTTATTAGTAACCTATGATTTTCACTAAGTGTTGTACCTTATGATTCTTGATGAATGTATTATAATTTATTTTTCTTTATTTACACTGAGAGCATATGCACCAAAGACAAAATTCCTTGTGTGTACAATCACACTTGGTCAATAAAGAATTCTATTCTATTCTATTCATTCTAATTCAGATGGGCAGCCATATTAATTGGATAATTAAATAAATATTGGTTATAATTTCATGAGACTTGGGTTCAAAACTCACACATTAAATGATAATGTGATTTGGTTTTCACAGTGTGTAGTAAACTGAGCCATTGTGGTTTGTCTTGGATAATAAATTGCTTGGAAGTAATTGTCTGTCAAACCAAATTCACGTTTTGTAAAGCTTTTATATTCGTGAACTTGAAAACTTGTATAAGGAAATTCTATTTTAAATGTTGCATAAAATTTATTTTTTTTATAAAATTGGAAAAATTTGTCAGTTTAATTTGCTTTCCGTTCTATATTTTATTCTAATCTTAAAATCACTTTGTTTTATTTTTGCATTGATTTATTCATTAAAAAAAGTTCACAAAGATAAATACATGTTCCTAACATTGTTTCTGCTTTCAACATTTTTGTTTGCAATGTTGTTCTATATCCACATTTTTTTATACTTGTTCCCTCAAATAATGCAAAATTTGAGCAGTACTTTCCATTATACATTTTCTGCACTTTTCTCTTATATGTATATTTTTCTACTTATTGATTGGAGGAGTACCTTTCAACATTTGGAAAATTATGAATGTTTAACAAGAAACTTTGGGATACATATAAAGCAATAAACCATCATGCATGGCTTTAACACTGTATACCTCATCATATACTATGTAATACCTGTAATAGTCCTACAAAACAAGGAGAAATGAACAAAAGTAGAGGTGAACAAAAAGAAAAACATCCTGTGCCAGTATCCAAAGTGTTACAAATTATACATCGGCGGGCAAAAAGGTATGTTAATCTTTGAAACAAATCACACTAAGAATACGAGCAGACTGGCACAACTAGCCACAGCCAACTCACCATAGTCAATACACCACAGGACAACTTGCCACAAACAATTCAACAACTCAATTTAATTATTTAAAATAACTTTTAAAATATTTTAATTTTTGTCATTCGCATTTCCTTTTGTCCCCCCTTTGGCAACCTGGCTTTAATGATTATATTCCACCATTTTTTCGATATTAGTGTAACTCTTCTTCTGCAGTAAATTGTCCCCCAGTATGTTGTCCATGGTAAGTTGGCTGCGGAGAGTTGGTCATGGTGAGTCTGCAGAAGATCATCCAATGAATTACAAGGCTGAGAATCTGAGACTGTTTCTGTCCAGTGGGTATTCCAAGCATAAATACTGTTTCAAAATGTTCCCTCTTCCTATTTGACAAATTACAATGTTTGGACAAGAAGCATGGACAATCTTTTTGAATATCTCAGTTTGAACAACTCAACTACTGTATGTTTGCAGAGTACAGGAAATGTGATTGTTCACAGTTAAGGTAACTAACTGAAGAACATAAAGGTCACACTAATAGAGCAGAGGTGCCTGGCCCTTTATTTCATTGACTTATCTTCTAGCACTTTATGAACAAAAGACTTTTCAGGAGCTGTAAGTCCTTTTTCTCTCTACTGTGCTATAATTGTCTTTCCACTATAATATATGCCAAGACTGTAAAAATTACATAATTTACTTTAGATGTTTTTCATCTCGTTCTGTCCAATGTAGAACCACTCCCAGGCATTGATATGTGTTTGTATGTACATCTTACCATGCACTCACACAAGCATGGCTGGTTTTGCCATTGTATTTATCACTGATGTGCTAATTAATGCTTTCAGAGATTGTTTTCGTTAGTTGACCAACAAATGTATAATCAAAATTTTAATGTAAGGGCTAGACCCGCCCTGCTTATGTTCTTCAATTTCTATTGGATTATGTAAATATACGGTTTAAAATATTTGGTGGGACAAAGGACGATACGGGATTACTTCATAATATTTCATGGTCCAGAGAGTATCAATCAATAAGCATTGTCTACTTATAATCCTATAGTTTTCTCTCTGGAAAGCATGGCTTGAACAATATAAAGGTTTACAAACTTTTAAATGGAAGATGCATTTTTCTATCCATGGTCACACCCATAATTTTTTCCTTGATTACTCAAAGTTAGAATCTATACTCGGCAACTGTTTCAGTGGTGGAATTCAGTTTTTTTTTACTATCGGTTCTGTGGCTTGGTGGGCGTGACTTTGTGGGCATAGCAGGGGAAGGATACTGTAAAATCTCCATTCCCTTCCGACTCTAGGGGAAAGTTACTGCAAAATCCCCATGTCTTCCCAATCAGCTGGGACTCAGGTGGCAGATAATAGATGGGGGTGGAGCCAGTCACAGGCGGTATTTACTGGTTCTCCCAATTACTCAAAATTTCTGTTTCTCTAGAACTGGTTAGAACCTACACTCTGAACTGCTTAGGTTGATAATGAAAATGTAAGAACTTCTTAGACTAGTTTATACTTTGAAATTTCCCAGTGACCTCCCATTTAAGTGCTAATCAAATCTGATCCTGCTCATGTTCAACCTTTTTTCATAAAACATACATCCAAAGTAAATCGTGGCATAGCGGCACACCCTTTTGCTCTGCATGCCTATTCAAAGGAAACTAAAGGCATCAGTTGAAAAACAAAAGCCTCCCTATTTAGAATCTGACTAGACTCAATAAAGTTGATTTCTAAACATGAATCTATAAATTGAAGGTTTCATTATGGAGGATTAGAGAATAAATTTGCCACACAAATGGAACAGTTATTTCAACCTTTTCCTTTTTGGCTTATATAAAACCATCTGTGGAGGTACTTCTAACTTCTGTATATTGTTGCAATAAATTGCTATTACGGTGTGCAATTTTACACAAGCCCATTCAGATGTGAGTCCAATTGAGTTAAATGAGGCTTGTTCCCAGGTAAGAGGATAATAGAACTGCATTCCTTTTAGACAAAATTAAACAATGCAAACAGAGTCAGACACTGCTGACTGCATTTGGAGCAGCTTCTGGAAAAAAAGACACAAATTTTACCACCTCCATCTTCCTTAGTTTTTACTATTATCCTATAAAATACAAACAAAGTATCATCCAATAAATCCATTTCAGATGTGTGCCACAAGTTGCCAGCATCAAAGATAAGTAGAGTTACTTTCAAATTGCTCTACTTTGCTCCATGCCATTGCTCAAAGAAGTAGCAATACCCAAGATCCTAATTCAAAATGGCAATGTACACCTGCAGTGTACACTCCAGGACAACCTGGTCTAAGAGAGAAGAGTGTCTCACTGTAGCCTTGACAGAATGATTGTGACTCACCTTACATTGGCATGGAAAATCTTGAATATATGCTATAGCTATGATGGTGAACCTATGGCACGTGTGCCACGTGTGCCGCATGTGGAACCATTTGTCAGGGCACACGGGGCATTGCCCAGTCAGCTGGTCAGCACGAATGCATGTGCTGGCCAGCTGATTTCAGCCTTTTGAGGTCATTTTTCACCCTCTGGAGGCTTCCTCCGGAGCTCAAAAAACCGGCCCTACAGGCAAACTGGAAGTTCAGGAACGGACTTCCGGGTTCCTGGTAGGGCTGGTTTTAGTCCTCCAGAACCTTCTGGGAACCTTCTGAAGGCCTGTGAACACTCCAGAGAGCTAAAACTGGCCCTACGAGCAACCCAGAAGTCCGTTCCTGAACTTCCGGTGTGCCCGTAGGGCCGGTTTTTCGCTCGGGAGAGCCTGCAGGGGGGGCAGGGGGAAGGCTGTTTTCATCC
>JAPKID020005342.1:0-11179 GCA_026931265.2 Tropidonophis doriae | reverse complement strand
GTAATTAAAAGAAAAGTTCAACAATGAAAATTAAAAAAGGGAAAACTGAAAGCTTAACTGGAATTCAATTAAAACCATGGGAGTTGTGTCCTTAACACAACTATCCATTTACATCTGATGAAATTCTTGGACTCAAACAGCGAAGGAAACTTTTTTCTTGACTACTTATCAAAATTACCTGGGAGGTCCATTGCAGATGTTACTGTTTGAATGGTGTTGGCTTGATGAGGCCCTCTCTGTAGCTGGTCCTTAAATCCTTTGCTCCCGGATGAGAGGGATAAAATTTTTGATGCTCATTCAAAATCTCCCTCACAGTGCATTTCTACTATATGTGTTTTAAGGCCCTTTTATGGTCATTAAATGTAAAGCTAAATATTACCCTCACATAATTGTGCTAGTCGTTCCCGACTTTAGGGGGCAGTGCTCACCTCCATTTCAAAGCTGAAGAGCCAGCACTGTTTGAAGTTATCTCTATGGTCATGTGGCCGGCATGACTAAACACCGAAGATGCACAGAAAGCTCCGTGGTCACAAAGCTTTGTGGTTACCTTCCCACAAAAGTTGGTCCCCATTTTTCTACTTGAATTTTGAACTGCTTTCAAACTGCTAGGTTGGTAGAAGCTGGGACAAGTAATAGGAGCTCACTCTGTTACACGGCACTAGGGATTTGAACTGCTGAACTGCTGACCTGTCTGATGGCCAGCCCAACATCTTAGCCACTGAGCCACTGCATCCTCTTTTATGTCCATTCATGCTAATCATTTGATTGGTTAAACTGCTTTGGCTTATTTATCTGTTTTAAATTCCATTTCAGATTCTTATTTCAGTATGGGGAAAAAAAAACCCCAAGGAAACCCAATAAGGGAGGAAGACTGATATACCCGACTTTTTAAAAGACCCAGTGAGCATCATGCAATATGAGTGAGCCCACTTGAAGTAAAAATCTCCAGTAAGGCGCCAGTGGATGGCACAGCTAAGTTTTGAACCAGTGAAAAAAAACAGCCGACCTTCTGAATTCCTCCTTCCAGTTCTTCTTTTTTCCTCTGTCCAGAAAAATGCTTCATCCAAGCCTTAATCACAACGGTATTATCTGTCTCCTATTGTAGTAGCTTCTTATGTACAATGCAGAAAAGATCATCTTTTACCTTAGACAAAAAAGAAAGAAAGAAAAAAAAAGGCAAAAAACCAGTTCCCTCCCACCTTGGAAATTTCCTTTGTTGCCTTTGCCAATCCTTCTTTTTTCCTTCTTTTTTTTAATACTGAATTTTAAAAATAGCCTTCACTTTAGCCTTTCCGTGAACCACAGAAGAACAAATGACAATAGCGCAGTAATTTAGGAGCCAATTTCCCTTAAATACATGTTCAGTTAGATATTGAACTCTTTTGATATTTGGAAGCTTTGGGACTTGGTTCTTTGAAAGAAGCTGCATCAGCGCTGAGTTTTTGACAATACCGCTTGGTCTAATCGCCGTTTAATCGGAGTCCTGGATGATTTGCACTGTGCTGGCTGATTGGGCTGCACAGTTAGAGACGCCAGTACAGATCAAGCCCATTCAAAGGAACACAGTGAAGGCTGTATGACTATTTCCATTATTATGCCTATTGTCATGACTTTCCTAATTTGCTTTTTAAAATGCCTCTGAATCAAAGGCAGGTATATCAACCGTATATAGGTCATCGCATGGGGGCACTAGAAGGCTAGCAAAGGTGAACAAGCTATATGGGGCCATCTTTTTTTCTTCTTTTTTTTAAATAAATGCTACCCAGTTAATTTAGTTCTATCCAAACTCTGTGAGTGGACAGAAAATGGACTGGGTTCACAAATGATAAGATATCAAGGGCTTTAATTCTGGCATAGTGTCACGTTTAAACCCCCCATCCTGGGCCCAACGTTTGGGAAGCCAGGCTCTGCTTGTCACAAGCCAGGACAAAGGGTGAGTGATGGAGGAGTAACACCTCCTTAAAAAAAACCTTAGTCCAGCTGACCCAGCTGGTAGCATCTCGTAAGGGCCCCTTTCCAGGGTTACAGGAGAAGACAGTCAACAGTTTTGAAGAGGGCTCTACACCCCAATGGCAGATAAAGCAGCAGAACCTTCTTCTAGGAAAAGGAAAACTGTCCACTGCCTTGTGGCTATGTCCACTACTGGAAAAGGCATCAGGAGTCAACCTCAAGGCAAAATTCAGAGCCAGAGTCCCGGAAGCAGTTCATGACTGTGTACAAGTCCTGCGATGCTGCTGGAACTAATCATATCAGCTCTGTTGTTCCATTGGATTTTTTCAGTGATGTGGAGAGGGTGGGATCTGCTGCTTGGTTAACAATCTATCCTCCATATTAATCTACCCAGGCCTTGTGCTCTGGAGAGGACACTCCAGCTTTATCTCTTTCCAGAGCATGATACCATAGTCTTTTGAGACTGAAGGATGCCAATACAATGCAAGTATCAGACATACCATGTGTTTAGTTTAATTTAATCTAACCACAATGTTTGACTGTTTAAAAAGTTGGTATCAAAACTGGATTTGCCACTAATAGGTAAAAGAAATGATTTAGAAAAGGAGGTTTCACTAGACCTGCAAAGGCAATGGGCTAAGATTTGAAAATTTAAAAGAGAAATATAAATGACAAATCAAGAGGGTGACCTGAATGATTTCTTTTCCTTATAGGATTATCCTGCTTTTGTTTTTAAATACACCAATGCCCAGTTGCTATTGTAATTCACAGTTTTCTGAAGTTCAAGATGACAATACTAGATTAAAACATAGTTTCTGACACAGAATAGTCCAAATCCAGTCCAAAGTTCTGAGAATCAGGTCAGAGTTAGCAGCCAGTCCAAAGATCAGACTGCCATGAGCAGAATCCACGCAAATGTCATACAACAGCTGGATAACAAACAACTTCTTCCAACAAGGGATCACAAATCAGGACTGTCTCTTAAATCAGGCTGCAGCCACCAGTCTCTTAAATCAGGCAGCAACCAACTCACTAATCAAGAAATTGGTTTGATAAGAAGCTTAACAAAGGAGATCTTCTGTTTTCCTCTTCACTCTACTCATTGGGTGGAAGGTGTAATGCCATCATTATCTGTCTTCTCCATCTTATCAGACTCATGTGATTCTTGATTGCTTTATTTCCTAAGGCCAACACTCAACATCCTTCTTTGCATTTGGAGTAATTATCTAATTCCTGCTTGTGACATGGATTTAAAAAAGAAGCTTATTAAGTCCTTGAAGAACTCCATGTAATGGTACAAAAAAGAGAGAAATGAAATGAAATGAAACCCTATAACAGTATTTGAATGAACTAAAAGTTAAGATTGTTAGAAGTAAAGTGAAATAATACAAAATTGATCTATTTGTTTGAGCTTGAAACAAGATACAGTTTTTTTATTTTTTTAATTTTATTATTACCATCCATTCCAGGACTGAAATGATGTTGTTTTATGGATTTGTTTATAGATAAGAGAAGGGATATGAAATGGGAGATAAAAGTTTGTAACTTTAGATAGGGTAAAGAATTACTGATTTATTTCATACTTGTGATTGGAAGTAACTTATTATTTCAGGGTCCAATCAGGGTCAGTCACTAGGACCAGAGATTTACTCTTCCAAACTCTTGGACTCGTAGTGGACCCCATCCTCAGGGAACTTCTCTCTATTAGAATATGGGTTTTAGGCTATTCTATGTGTCATATTCATATGGTGCCCTCCTACTGGTTGATCGGTGTGTTGATGCTTATTTCTTTTAACAATTTTTCTTTTTTGATGTTATTTTTACTCTTTTTCTTTTTCCTTGAGCTTTGTATGTGCCTTCTTTCCATTCTCCTTTCTTTAAGTTTAGATTGATTTAGATGTTACTATAATAATTAAAAAGGAGGTGTGGTGGGCCAGAAGTTAAGATGCTGGACTTCTCTATTGTACGTTTGGCAGTTTGAGACCCAAGCACCATGTGACGGAGTGAACTCCCATTACTTGCCCCAGTTCCTGCCAATCTAGCAGTTTGAAAGTGTGCAAAGCAAATAAATGGGTACCACTTTGGTAGGAAGATAACAGTGTTCCATGGGCCTTGGTGTATAGTCATGCCAGCCACATGACTAGAAAATGTATCTGGACAAAAATGGTTCAGCCAGATAGGAAACAGATAAGCAGCATTGCATAGAGTTGGGCATGACTGGACAGAGGAAACATTTACCTTCTTGTTATAATTAAAATTAAATAACACAATATGTGTGCAACTGTGCATGCACATACATGTATGTATATGTATATATATTTTCATCTATCATCATTTCCATGAGGGCTCACATCTAACTATTCATTAACCCACAGTTAGAAAATGTACAAATTTCCATATATACTAGGCTATAACTCCTAAGACCTCCATTTGACTAATGGAAAATGGTATCATGGAGCCACAATTCCCATGAACTATCATGAATCACTTATAGGAGGCACAGTGGTTAGAGGGCAGTACTTCAGGCTACTTCAGCTGACTGCCAGTTGCAGTTCAGCAGTTCAAATCTCACTAGCTCAAGGTAGATTCAGCCTTCAGCCCTCTGAGGTGAGTAAAATGTGGACCCAGATTGTCAGGGCAATAGGCTGACTCTGTAAACCACTTAGAGAGGGCTGTAAAAGCACCATATAAGAAGCAGTATATAAGTCTAAGTGCTATTGCTATATCAGCTTAAACGGTCCTTTTGATCTCTGCTTTCATTGGCTTCCATTAATCTAACCGTCTCCTGCCTCATACATCCCTTCGTCCGATCCGCTCCCATAGAGAGGGTCTTCTCCGGGTGCCGTCGGCCGGGCAATGCTGTTTGGTGACCCCCAGGGGAAGGGCTTTCTCTGTGGCGGGACCGACCCCTGGACCGACCTACCTCCTGATCTCTGTACCACCTCAGACCTCCACCTTTTCCGCCAGCGTTTGAAAACGCATCTGTTTCAGCAAGCCGGCTTGGGGTAACCTCCTGATATGACTGAGTGTTAATCAGACAAATTTTTAATTAGAGGGTTATAAATAATTTTTAGCACAGGGTTACATAGTTTAATAGAGTTTTAGGATGTTTATTTATTTATATATTTGTATTGTTTATTGTGTTTTTTAAATTCCTGTGTGCCGCCCTAGGTCCTTTGCAGGAGATAGGTGTGGGATACAAATATAATAAAATCTAAAAATCTAAATCAATCAAAAACCCCAAAAGGAACAAAAAGTTGAAAATACCTCACCAGCAATCAACATCTATATGAGCAGAAATTAACAAGATTAACACAAGATTAACACTACTTCGAATCAAGAAATAAACAATTGCCAATCAAGGAACTACCAACACAAACTAACAAGCCAACAGAAAACAGCCTAATCAAGGAACCCCCAAGAACACTCCCACTAACAGTGACAAAGCAAAGCCCATTTCTTCCAGCACTGATGATATTAGCTAGTTTGGTAATGTTACATCTACAAAAAACCCACCAAGTTTGGAACGCACCAAGCAGCTCAGGCTATAAAAAAGACCAAGAGTTCTCACCATGCATAACATGCAGAGGATGAGTTAAACAGTTTTAATAAACCCTAATTGAGCGATGCTTGAGTGATGTCACAATGGTTCAGCCTGTGGCTGATTGTGAATTGAAAGTAGTAAACAGAAAATATTGAGACCAATTTTATCTTTTAATTTTCCTTTTGTAGTTCTTTGTTCTTCTTTGGATTCATTTACTTTTTTGTTGTATACAAATGGCACTTTGTCCAATAGTTCACACATCTTCACTTCTGGTGTAACAGCTTGAGTATAATAATGAGTGACCACACAAGTGGTCATCTAATTGATAACCCATTGTCAGTGAATCATATCAGCAAGCATAATTGGCATTCATGTGGTGGAGCTGTGATGCACAGCATTTGTTGTGCTAGGTATGGTTGTGCAGTTTTACCTTCATTGAAGGGGCAATTGCAAAACAAAAACAAAAACCCTACCATTGGAAGGTAGTCCAAAGTGCTTGGCCTTGAATGATGGGAAGAAAATAAAGTATATAAATGGGCATACTTTATATATGCTTTCTCCCAATTAATGTAGGGCCGAACAGGATGATTCTCTTCAACTCAATAGAGCTGATGTCAATGTGACCAAAGGCAGATGGCGCCGGTCTTCAAGCCAGGTGGTGCAGCCTATTGACTGTGTCCTTTCCAGTTGGTCATCATGGACTGCTTGTGATTCTTGCCAGAAAAAAAGAGTAAGTCTGCTTGGAGTCTAAAATTAGCTAACTGCTTAATACACAGTTAATTCCAGTGTACTATAATGTAGAGCTTGTCACTATAAACCTGGTCATTGTCATGTCCATAGGACTTCCTTTTTGTCTCCCCCACCAACAGTCCTACTTATAGTATCCCATTTCTTAATCTATTTTCATCCAGCTGACCAATACCCTGGGTTGACGCTTCCCATTTTGACCACAGCAACAAAATACAGGCCATCTTTCACTTAAGATGATAATGGAGCCCAAAATTTCCATTGCTAAGAGAGGCAGTTATGATGCCCTGTTTTACAATCTTTCTTTCCATAGTTGTTAAGTGAATCACTGCAGTGGCTAAGTTAGTAACATAGCTGTTCAGTGAATGTATGTAGTTTCGCCATTGATATTGCTTGTCAGAAGGTCGCAAACTGTGAACATATGACCCTGAGACACTGCAACAGTCATAAATTCATGCCAATTGCCAAGTGTCCAGATTTTGATCACATGACCATGGGTATGCTGTAATGGACATAAGTGTGAAATAAAAGGTTATAAGTCATTTTTTCAGTCATTATTATAACTAAGAATCGTCACTAGATGTATGGTTGTAAATCATGGAATACCTGTATACAAGCATCTATTTATTGTAATTTTCTTCTTTTTAAAAGAAATGAAATAAAGTTAAAACTAATACTGTCCAGAAATAAAAACCTTGGTTCCTTTTGGTAAATTCGCTCAAGTGGTCCCTTTGAGCTGTTTAGCACCTATATGTGTCAGGGTTCCAAGTAACATACTCACAGCAACCAAAACTCCAAGGCAGGTAGATTCCCCAAAGACTAGTTTTATTTGATATGTCATATTGGCACAGGATGGTGAAAACCGACTCTAAACATTCCCACAGTTTTCACCTAATGAAAAGTAAAAATTTCCCACTTTTCAAAAAACAATCAGTCACATGGTCCAATCAGGATGTAGTCCAGTTGCTAGATGACTCCTTCCGAGCACCTGCTGTAATGTCCTTGGTTCTCAATGGAACATATTTTGTTTTTCTTACAAATCCCAGCTATCTCTACTCCCCCCACCCTAATCCTCAGCCCAGCTATGGGTGCACTGAAGCCTCAAAATGGCCTCAGTCAGGTCAGCTTCAGGGTTGACAGTATGTGTGATCCTTTTTGAGAGACTTTTGCTTTTGTAACAAAAATATCCCAATACCTCACAGTTTTCGATGATTTCCATGAATATGGCAACCTTTCCTTCCTTAAGTAAAAATTCTCCAATCATTTTGCCAGCTTTGTTTTCCTAAACATAAGAAAGTTCAGACAACTCCCATACAAACATGCCTTCTCAAACTATTGGTCTTAAAGTTGTGTTCTGCCAGCAGCCAGCAGGGTGGCAGAAGAATCAGACAGTGAGGAGATTGGGGAGGAGCATGGGCTAGTCCTGAGGGCTGAGGAAAGGCAGAGAGGGAGGGCTCTGCATCAGAGGCAGAGAGGAAGTTAGACAGCAGTGAGGCAGAGGAACAGCTGGAGCCTGTTCCCAGTGTGCGCATGTGCAGAGCTGCCAGAAGACAACAACAACAACAACAACTAAGAAAGCAGGGTCGACTTAAGTGTAAAGCCACACCTTGGAGTTGATTAGCCTCTCCCATAGGAAACAAAAGAGGAACAAATGGGGAGTGGGCTTTTGCAGGAAACAATTCATTCATTGGGTCTAGAAAGTTCTGTTTGTGATTATAAGAGATTCTGTGCCAAGTTTCACTTTGCCCTGTGGTTTGGAACTTAGTTATCTGGCAGCACTCTAAATGAGATAAGGTGCGTGTGGATAAATATTCCTCTGAAAGACTGTTTGCTAAAGCCTTGCTAACTGTAAATGAAGGGAATTCATAGTCGTGAAAACAAAAGACGTTTTGCAGGTACCAAGACTTTGCTTCTTGGTTTCAAAGGAAGCCTGGGTCAGAACACTAACCACAGACATGATGTAGTATGAATGCTCTTATTTTAATAGTAAAGTAATTTCTTGTCATTCCATCCTAATACAATCATGGTAAATTGCAATACTCTGCTTTATTAGCATCCCTTGCTCTCTTAAGCATGCAGAGTAACCGCATCTCTCAGCTGTAAAGCAAACTGCTTTAAAAGACAAAAGTAACAAATTGTAAATGTGACAGAAGTCTTGGGGAACACTGATTTATGGTCCTGTTTGACCTCTTCAGGCTGTATTGCATAAGGCACAGAGCCTTTGGAAGGAGCTGTCCTGCCTCCCTGCCTTATCCAGAATGAGGTTGGCGAGCCATTGTATTTTCTTCACTTACGCTGAAGCACTCCTGATGTAGAACCCATTTGTGTTAAGTGACCTCAATTTCCAGTTTTTGACTAAGAGATGATGACATGCAGCTGCTCATTTTTCATTGTTGAGTTTTTTCCCCCTACCTCGCAAGTGCCTTCCGACGAAGGCTTTTGATTGTTACAACATTAGTGGCAAAATTCCCATTATTTTCAAAAGTGCAGGATAATCTTGTCCTGTCACCACACTAAGACAATCATTTTTACAATATCCATTCCTCAGCTTTGCTCAAAGCCGAAGCTTACATATCATTATTTATCATCATTATTCCTGCGATTGGAATAGCAGCTCAACTCTTTACGGCCACTAGATTTGATTCCTCCTCTTTGTTATGAGAATAACCTTAGAAAAATAAATTGAGCACACTGAGGAAAGCAAAGCTAACACTGAACAAGTAACTGAGATGGATGTATTATTTGCAAGCATTTGCATTTAAAGGCTATACGGTTTCCAGTACTTTTTCAGTAGCTGTTTGGCAAGGGGCTAGAAATAAAGGAATCTAACAATTTAAAAAAAAATGGATTTTATCCCTTCCTCCAGATATCCTCCTCAGAATTATAGTGAAGGAATTACAGTGAAGGTGTCAGTGCAAAGAATTGATTACATTCACATTTTATAGTCACTCTGTCAACAAGGTAGACCAGCGTAAGGCTGAATTCATAGCAGATGTGAAAGTCAAAAAAAGATTTCCATAAACCCGTTTGGTTTATTTATCAGATTTATATACTGTAACTGCCAATCTCACCAAAAGCAACTTGGGGCGTGCATGAACTTCACAGCCAGCTTTTTTATGACAAGAAAAGTCAATGGTGAAGCCAGAAGGAAATCACAAATTGCAGTCATGTGATGTCGCACTTAATGACCCATAATGATTTGCTTAACGAGCACAGCAGAAGTGACATTAAGGGTCCAGTCTGGTCATATGATGTTTCGCTTACCAACCATGTCACTTAGCAACCAAGTTGCCAGTCCCAATTGCAATAATTAATAGAGGATTCCCTGTAGGGTCATCAGTTATCAGAAGAGAACGAAGCTTGAGCAGGAAAGCAGATGTCATTCAATAAGAAGAGGAAGGGGTTATGCCATAAGATCAAGTTGCTGAAATAATTGCTGCAAACTAGCATAGAGGGAACTATCTGGAGTCATTCAACCAAATGGGCTGCCTTGAAAACTGTACTCTGCTTATTCCTTGTTAAACCATGGGGCAAAAGAGAACTGTGAAGGTGTGACGGTTTGCAGCAATTGGTCTTATTAGCATGCCACTTAAATAGATGAGCTCTCCATCCTGTTGTTATCAAACCAGCTCTCTGACAAATCTTACTGCCGACCATAGCATTTTTGTAGATAGAAGCAAAGTATAATCAGCTTCTGACATTTTCATCACTTTGTTACTGGACAAAGCTGCTATCCAAAATAGCAATAGCATTTAGACTTATATCCCACTTCACAGTGCTTTATAGACTCTCTAAGCATTTTTCAGAATCAGCCTATTGTCCCCAACTATCTGGGTCCTCATTTTACCAATCTCAGAAGGATGGAAGGTTCAGTCAACTTGAGCTGGTGAGAATTGAACTGCTAAACTGCAGGCATCTGGCAGTCAGCAGAGGTAGCTTGCAGTGCTGCATTCTAACCACTATGGCCTTAACTGCCAGGTTATGATGCAGAATATATTCCTCTTGCATAATATATTCCTCTTGTTTTCTGATTTTTTTGCATTTTTTTTTACTTTTGGGGTAGATTATGCACCTAAAGTATGCACTAATATGAATCATATTTTTCGGAATATAAGACACACCTTTTTTCCCTCAAAAAAGAGGCTGAAAATCTGGGTGCGTCTTATACATCAAATACACCATATATTTTTTTGCCTCCTGAAGCCCTGCCCTTCACCAAAATGGCCATGCATAGCCTTATGGACGCTTTCAGAAAGCTCCTGGGGGCTAAGGAGGGCAGAAATGAGCAAACATCAGGGCATTTCTTGCTCCCCCAGCCCTCAGCAGCACTCTATAAGCCTTCATAAGGCTATGCATGCATTTTCTTGACCAGAAAATGGCCTGTTTTTGCAAAACAACGGAACATTTTTTTTTGCTTTTTTTGCCCCCACCCCCACCCCCAGGAGCACTCTGCAAGCCACCCAAGGCTATATATGCCTTTTATTTGGAAAAAAATAAAAACAGGCCATCTTGGAGAGGTTTGCGGAGTGCAAAAACTTTTCCCCCCCTTGTGGAAAGCTGTTTAGTTAGAGGGATAGATGAGAATTACGTTGGTCCAGTGCTGTGCCAGCAGAAACAAAGTTTTAGGTGCTACAGGTTGTCAGCTATTTCTTTCTCCAGCACATGGATAAATACACCTGGAAACATCTACCTACCTACCTACCTACCTACCTACCTACTCTCTCTCTCTCTCCCTAGCTACCTATATACCTACCTATCTATTCTCTGTCTCTGCCCCTATCTATCTACTGTATTTCTCTATCTCTATTTCTCTCTCTCTATCCCTCTACCTACCAACCTACCTTCTCTTTTTCTCTCTCTCCCCCTACCTATCTACTGTATTTCTCTCTATTTTTCTCTCTATATCCCTCTACCTACCAACCTACCTACTCTCTCTCT
>JAPKID020005341.1:0-11179 GCA_026931265.2 Tropidonophis doriae | reverse complement strand
CCAGCAAAGCTGGGAGCTGAAGTCCTTCAGAATTAAAGTTGCAAAGGTTGGAGACCCCTGCTCTAAGTTATTTAGACTGATCCTGGAGGAAGGGGAGGCATTTATGTAGGGTTTTTGAATTCCTTCTAAATATAGGTTTTTATAGAACAAACCATATCTAATAAAATAATCATTGCTTAAACAAAACCTCAAGGGTAGGTAAGAAGAATATCTTCGAATAAATTTTCCCACATCTTCAACAAACGTCGACAGGATTACATTTATATTCATACAGCTCACAAACAACATAAACAGAGTTTCTGAATCAGTAGCACTTAAAAACACAAATCACCAGGCATACAAAAAAAAAAAAAATCAGAAGCAGAATGCAGCAGGTGATTATTGTAGAATCTTTTTCCTATGGTTCAAAGTGGAAGAAGCTGCAAAGGGGTTTGCAAAGTTGCAAGGTTTAGAAAATTCAAAATGAAAACAGAAGGGCAGAGTAGTGCCCCAGCAGGTTGGTTTCAGTCCAACCTAGGGGCTCATATCTTCCAAATTATTATATAGTTGTGGAATTTGATGCTGAGGAACAATGAGATCGGTTTTGGAACTAGCACTGATTCATGCAGGCATTTTGCAGGCTAGTATCAGCTAGCCATCATGTTTTTTAATTTCCAGCTGAAATTCTCTGCCAGCATTTTCTCAAAAAGCTTTGGTTTTGTTTGAAGTTTTTCAGAGGTCAGCAACTGTGTTTTAACACCATGTAATATGCTGAGAATACTACTGAATCTCAAATTTAAGTTGTAGGAAAGGTTGTTTGGGTTATCTGTTTGATGTATTAGTTACCAAATTTAAATGTGTCATATAGTTTTCCATACAGTTGTTCTAATAAAAACTGTGTCAGATAGTCTTCCATACAGTTAGTCTTGTGTCAGATAGTCTTCCATACAGTTGTTCTAATAAAAACTGGATTTTATGTGGTGACCATATCTGAATTCACCTGTTCCTTCACATACATACATACTGTACATACATATATACATACACACATACATACATACATACATACATACATACATACATACATTCATACTTTGCCAGCCAATCATGTCTGGCTCTAGAGGGCAATGCTCATCTCTACTTCACAGTCGAAGAGTTAGAAGTGTCTGAAGATGCTTCCATAGTCATGTGGCCAGCATGACTATATGCTGAAGGCACATGAAGCACTATTACTTTCCCACTAAAGTGGGGCCTATTTATCTACATGCTTTGGAACTGTTAAGTTGGCAGGAGTTGGGGAAAGTAATGGAAGCTCAGTTTGTCATGTGGGACTTAGCTGTCGAACTGTCAACTAGGCATTTTAATTGCTTGGCTACCACACCCCTTTCTCATACATATGGCAGCTATTCTGGTAGCTTACACATGGATTCCAAAATGTAATCTTAAATATTTTATTCTATTTGCCTCAATTTTGCATGCCATATTTGAATGCCATATTTGAACAATTCATGTCACTTACATTTAAACTGCAGAGAATTTTGGGGGATCAAAAGATTAATAAATGTGATATGATATTCCAATCCACTTTACAAAGGCATGTTTCCTAATAAATCTGTTAGTACTAAAAATGTTGTAAAGGTGAAGAATCCAGAAACTCAGTGCTATAGAACAGAGGTCTCCAATCTTTCTGGTTCAGAGGACCGATGGAAGTGGTGGTGGGGAGAAGGGGAGATGGTTTCATGCACACACGCACTCACTAGGGATGGATTCTGGCAGTCACCACTGTAGATTGTTCATGGCTGTGCCTAGATTGTTCATGGCTGTGCCTAGCAGGTGCGCTTGATGCAAACTGCACTTAATACACAGTGCAATAAAAATTGTTCTGTGCATGCACAGAAGGAAAAAAAAGATGGCAGAGCCTACAGAGCTGCCCAGAGAACTGGTTTGGGGGCATGGCAGGCCTGGGTCACTGCCAGTTCCAGCACACAGACCGCCAAACCACTACCAATTCGGTCAAGCCAGTCCGAACTAGTAGGAACCCACCACTGGCACTCATCCACCACTTCCCTGGCCCAGTTCCTAATGGGCTGTGGCTTGGCACTGTGTTGGGATGCCTGTCCTAGGCAACTGTAGGAGGGCTTGGCAATGACTGGGCATGCCCCTGATGACAACATCATACTAAAGATAAGACTTATGAACTTGCCTTAAATGTTATGATGACATTATTTAAATTGACAATTTGTATGACAATATGACATAAATGTTCATGGCTTGATGCCATGGGCTATATTTCATACTCTGTACATGTTCAGCTCTTTAGTTCAAACGGGACAAATCAATTTGCTTAGTCCCTGCTGAGTCAAACAAATATAGCAGTGAATTCTGATGGGAATATTTGTGGCATTGCATAATGATTCTGATATAGCTTAGAATTCATTCAATCTGCTTGGAGCTTGCTTCAAGTAATTCTGATTGAGGAAGATGAAATACAATGATGCAGGACCAATGGTTCTTGCCAATATCTAAGGTTATTGGCAATGAAGAAATTGTTACGCATGAAGTTGTGAGAACAGGTAGAAAATCCAATGTCTGATAAATGACAACAAGGAGACAGAAAAATGAAGGAATACAAATAATTTAGATTCATTAGTGTCCCTAAAGAACTAAGTGGGCGTTACTACGGATGGGTGATTTTGTAAAGTTCAATTTCACTTAGTCTACAATATTCATTTACATTCTTAACTTTATTACTATATGTCCTATTCCTGGATTTAAACTGCAATTTAAAAAAAAGAAAATCACAGGAATGTGTGTACATTTTTTCTTAATATATAGATATCTGTAAGGATTTTTCACTTCCTGGATTGTGGTTTTCTGCACATTTTTCTCCATTATACAGTATGAATTTCTACAAGCATTTTTAACAATAAATATTTTCTTAATGTGCAAATGATTTACAAATATATAATGTGATTTCAGTCTTGCTTTACCTTAATACATGCAGTCTACTTCAAAAAGTTCATAAAGTTATGTATATTAGCATATCATTGTGCTTCACAGATACATACATTTTGGTAGCACATTAGTGAATTTGCGTTTAAATGTTAAATGCAAGTTCACTTTTTGGAAAAACATTAGAGATTTAAGATTAGATTTCCAATCATTTTTCTTTCTTTTTTAAAATAAATACTGGTATCTACTGAGACAGTTTAGGGAATGGGTAAAATGAAATTTATCTTCCTGACATTTTTTGTAGGTGGGTGTTGCTGTGGGATTTAGAAACCATTGGACTTCTATTCTTTTGGCATATTTGTCAAATTAGTACATATCCCTCAAAGTTACTTTAAAGTAAAGGACAATAAATGTATCTTATTTTCAGGGTTGAGTGGAGATGAACCTAGGTTTTCCTTTCCTTTCCTATTATTTTGGTAATAATAACAACCTTGTGAGATAGGTTAGGTTGAGAAAAGCAATTGAGAATTTGAATCTCTTCAGGTTTAATCCAATGCTCCAACCCCAGCTGAATATCTCAGAGTATAGCCCTCTTATTTTTATACCATCCTCTTAACATTAACAGGTATCCAAAATTGCTCCTCAGCTGTTTCCTAATTTGATGAAATGTATTGCTGGAATTCTAAACTGTAGTACATCAGCTTCTGGGTGAAAAGTCTTTTCTTTTTCTATTATCTATAGAGCCATTTGTTAAATCAGCACATTAAAAAGTGAACAGCAGGATAATGACAGTTCATACTGCAAAAACAAATACACAAACAAACAAAACTCTCCCTCCCTTTGTGTAGTTCAGAGTGCTAAGACATAATATTAGTCTCAAGCTTATGCAAACATCTCAAGATGGTGCAGGATTTCCTAAATAAATATTCTTTCAGACTTCAGGTGAACTTCCTTACTTGTTGCAGTACAATCCAAGGAAAGTTTTAACATATGGATCTGGCAAACATATAAACTGCTTCAAAAAACAGGCATTCAGGAAATACTTGTTGAGCTGCCTGGGTGAGGACTCTAACTAGCGTCTGTTCCTATTCTCATCAGAGAGAAACCATTTAAAGTACAGACAGTGCTAAATTTCATTCACCCACTAGCAAGAAGACAGAAGAGAATATCTGTAGCTCAAGGTTGAACTGTGAGGTCCTTGATACTCTCGGAGTTTTGTGGTTTTCTTGCAAAGATGTCATTAACAAACTAAATAATATATAATCACGGCACTGATGATGTTACCTAGTTTGGTAATAAAATATCTGCAAGAAAACCAAGCTCAAGGAGCAGCAAGGACTCCCTAGTAGTGACTGAGTTAGTTATTCATCTACCATTTTTTTCTTCCACGGGTCTTAAACTGGAAGCTCTAGGACACTTGGGGCAATGGTCAGAGCTGAACCCTGCCATTAAATACACCTCCTGCTAGGTAAATTTGTAGGTAGGGTAATCCAAACAAACACCTGCCTTTGGTCTTGGTAGGAGGTGTGTCCCCAGGACTTTTAAAAAACCAATCTTCTGAAGGGAGGGAGAATGTATCCATGTATAGGTCAAATGAAGAATAAAAGTAGAAAGCAGTAATGAATTTTCCTACATTTTTTTTCTACCAGTTCAACTGAAAAAGAATTGGCTTTCAACATTTCATTCAAAGGAGAAAAACATTTCAAAGAACTGTCTGTGATGTATACAAATGGCTTTTTTGAAATTCTTTACCAGATTTATGAGCAGAGAAACTGAGGGGAATGGTTTTTAAAAATTCTCTGGGGAAAAAAGAAATTCCCTAACAACTTTTTGAGGACAAGATACCCTCTTAGTAATATTTTAAAAAATATTCAGTGAGAGGCACTCCTCATAATGTCTTCCCTTGGAGAAGTGATTATGCAAGGGAAGGCACAACACTCACGTACACCCTTTGGCTACTTCCCAACTAAATATTTGCCAAGAACACCACATTCTTCCACCCATGTGAATATTTCGGCAGAATTCTGCTAGAAAATCTAGTCAGAATATTATGTAAACATTCTGTAGTCAGGAATGTATTAAAGAAACATGTATTCTAGCATATGAAATCTACAGATCTTTATTCAAGCAATGTAAAAAAATTTTAGTCTCCCAAAATGAAACATTTATTTATTTGTACATATTTATTTATTGGATTTTTGTGCTGGCCATCTCTGGGCATTGCCCTCACACAAGGAAGGCTAACACAAACTGAGAACCAGTAGTGCTAGCACAGCATCAAGAGATTTTAGGGAAAGGGAAGGAGGTGCAGAAAAGGGAGGATGACACAGGCCCGACAACAGGACTGGAAGGAGATGGGGTTGGCAGAGCCAAGGCTCAATGTGTGGGGAGTAGTGGAGTGGGGAGAAGGAGAAGGAGAAGACAGCCAGCTTAGCCTACCTGTTGGTCCAAATACTCTAGGTTTCTTTGCAACTGAAGGTCTAAAAGTTCATCCTATCAGGAGCCATTAGGCATGCGGCAAAATGGAAAAACAAACATACAAAAACAACGAACACAAAGAAGAAGCAAAAGCAGTTAGGTGCAGCTTAACTAGAGACAGGCAAAGAGCTTTCCCCATACAGCAAAGGGAACATTCACAGACTCCCAAGCACTTTTAAAGAGAGAAGGTAAGTGAATAGTAGTGGTTCAGCATTCTTTTCAGATCAGGAAATATATAACATTCATTTCAGGGACTCTCAGAGATCCCGATAGCCCAGAACTATCATCAGTGCTCTGTCCCCAAGCCTTGCTTGGCATCTTATTGTATGGCTGAGCATTAACAGAATACCACATTAATCTAATCCAGGTCCTTGTATCTTGTTTAATATGGCCTGAGTTTGTCAGGCTATCAAGTTATATCATTTGATCAAGTTATATCACAATATAAATCTTTACTCCTTCCCCTTTGAAAGACATTTTTCTGAGTCCACATGTGTTGTTAATTGAATTCAGGACCTCAAGAGCGATTCCTCTACTCTTGCTGTTGAGGCTACATTTGCTGCCAAGATCAACATCTTTGCAGATAGCATTCAACACTTTCCCCTGTAAGACAGGAGGAGTAACCTTGAAAGCAAAGGGCTGTGCTGAAATGCCTCTTTTCTCTGTTTTTTGCTCAGCAGGTACAATGGTGTTTACGTATGATGAACTCTGAACTGACCCATCATGCCCAGATCAGCTGGACAACAGGAAAAAAAAAGGTGTGTGACTCCATCACGACATGCTTCTGTACAATCCACTGCAGTCATGCAGCTTCAGAGACAGTACAAGAATATGCCCCTTGTCAGAGGAGGAAAAAAGAAGACTGAGGTTGGAAACAGAGCATCTGTTATCAGAAAGAATGTTCCTGACCCGCTTAATGATACCAAACTCATCTCACTGCATTTTTAGTTCAGCCACATGCATCTGCTTTTGTGCATAGCTGGTGAAAAAGCAGGGGTAGTGAGGGAAGAAGCTACGTGCAACAAGCGTGCAACTAGAGTCTGTTCCACAGGGCACCTTAAATCCAGTCCAGGATTTACTGGTTGCTTTCAGGTGTCAGGTAGGGTCAAAAAACGTGGCATGGAGCAATCAAGTTGGCACTTTCATTTGGCAGAGTCACATTCACAGTGTTTGTTGCCCCCACCACATGGATCCTCCCACGTAGTGGAATAACCAAACAAAGAGAGAATTAGAATGATCAAGGAAAAACAGCATGTTAAAAATAGCCAAGAAGGGGAAACAGCGGTTTTATCATGTATTTTTCCACTTCAGTTTTTGACTCTAATTATTTTGGTAATACAGAGAATGACAATAGAGAATTAAAGAGGATTTTTGCATTCCCAATTCTTTGGGATACCATCTTAATTTCGGAATGGTATCCCATATACAATAGCAGAAGTATTTATGGGTGTTCAGCCATTGGGAATGTGCTGCTTGTCACAGGGAATAAAGCAGTATTTTTCCATCTAGAGATCACCCATAGAAGTGGACCAACCCTGAAGACAAGGCAAATGCTTGGTTGAAATGAGCAACAAGAATAAACAGCCCCTATAATGAAAACCATTGGTGGAGCCATTATCTTCAACATGCAAACAGCTTTGCTATGCGATCTGTGACTTAATTACAAATTTTCCTCCAATTTGAGGTAGAAGCAAGACCTGATACATCTCAATAATCAAGTTATTAAAACAGGTGGTCCATTCCTCCCTAAAGTATGGAAGATAATCTTGATCGAGATATGCATGATGTATTGCACTTCCTCCTCTATCTTATAGTTGGTGAATTAGAGAGGTGTCTGTGCCATTTCCAAATGTTATATGGATGTCCTGGACTTTGACAAGGTTTTGTCCCTTTGGGAACAAAGCTTAGGTATCACCATCAAAGTCATCTTCACTCTCTCTATACATATTGGACTTTGCATTCTATCTCTCCTTGCAACTCTTCCTGGGTGGTAATGTTAACGAAGCACTGGTTTCAATTGAATGAATAAATAAGGACTGACTATATGCATGTTTTTTTTTCTTTCTCTAAAAATCACACACTCAATTCCATCTTTGGTCTTCAAAAACACATACAAACTATGATCAACCAATCATCAGCAGTCAGGCTAATGATTAAAATTTTCCACCTGTTCACATAGTCATAGTGCCTCCAGGCTGGTCTCATAACCAACCCTAATGAACTTTTCTGCTAAAGCAATTATTCCACTTTTGAATTAAATGATGGCTTTAGGAAAGAAAATCACCTTCACTAGTGAAAGAATGGGATAGCATTGTGGCTTACCATTTTATCATGGACTGTGGGGGATGCTGGATAGTTGAAGGGAAACATTCCTGCAGGAACAGGCTTTCTATCACCAAGGTAATCATACTGGGCAAAAAAAAAGGAATGTGTGTGAGATATATTTTCCTTACGTTGATAATCAAGTAATAATACTTGGAAGAAAAAAAATATCAAAGGCCATTAACTAAAGTGGTGATAAATTAATCACTTATAGAAATTCCTTGAAACTAAAGTGTGGACAAAAAGAGAAAAGCTACTTTGAAATCTGTATTGTAATATTACTTGGTTCCTGGGATGATTCCCTCTCCTCTTCCATTGACACTCTCTAATTTGTCCTGAAAATTACACTCATCAAGCCGTAGGGTGTAGCCACAAAGATGAACGCTTCAAGTCTCAGATCAAAAACTTGTCTAATCTACTGCCCTCCCAATTCAGTTAACATGACACTTTCCCTCAGCCTTAACTTGCCACTTTGGCACCACATTTTGGCTGCTGGAGCTTTATACCTTAGATTTAACTTGAAATAGGGCTCAGCTCAGATCCCTTATATTTATTTCCCAGTTATGTAGAATTAAGAACAGATGGTGCTAGAGCATTTGCATGCTGAAATGCTCCTGCTTCTCACTGTCTAGAACAGGGTGTCCAGCCATGGCAACTTTAAGCTTTGCTGGCTGGGGGATTCTGGGAGTTGAAGTCCACAAGTCATAAAAGGGCCATAGTTTCCCAGCTCTGGTTTAGAACAACCTTAACATAACTGAGATTGAGGAATAATCAGTTTATAATAGGGAATGTTATTTAAGGTCAGCTTCTCTAAGTATTGCTTAGAAATGACATTTTGCTCCTTCCTGCCATTACTCCAGTTCTTAATGAGTCGTCTCTTGATCTGACTGATCAACGCATCTCCTTCATGTCCAACAACATTTTCCCTTCCACAAGTCATAAAAGGGCCATAGTTTCCCAGCTCGGGTTTAGAACAACCTTAACATAACTGAGATTGAGGAATAATCAGTCTCCGCTTTGCAGCTTAAACACTGAATCAAATAGAGAGAGGGGGTTATTCCTCCCCCCCCCCCTTACTTCACTGGGTAGCTACTGAAAGATGGCCAAGCTATTTGGAGGACAGAAGCCTCAAAGGAACTTTACCTTTGGGGAACTGACAGATCGTCTCATCATGTAAGTCGATGGCTCAGCATATATCTCCTCACTTCGAGAAGGCATTCGTTCAAAATGGGCGCTGGGCGACCTTACTGGAGAGTAGACTCTGGTCCTATTGTAGGATCCTTGACTTGGTGAACGGGGGACCGAACGCGAGCGAGGCTGAAGGGACATCCTGCGAAGGGAACCTGAGGCAGCATCCATTTCATCATAAAACACTGGCTGCCGGGTGGGGCCTGGGATCCACATAGGCATATCTTGTCTGCTATAGCCGGGCTGCTCTTTCCAGTCCCGCAGCTGGAATGAGCTGCTGTTGCGGAAGGCGTTGCGCTTGTCCTCCACAGCCCACTGAGGGCTCACACGTTCATAGGCAGGCATAGAACAGATACTGTCAGGACGCACACCAGGTGGATAATATTGGTAATCTTCTGAGTACTGGGATGAATAGGGAGGGTAATAATCAGGTACTCTCCGAGACATTGGGAAGAATCTGTTGGGGCTACAAGTCCCAAAAGAAACAAGAAAGGAAAACATTTGGTCTGGGGTTTTAGGATTTTCTGTAACAATGTTAATATCAGCCTACCATCTGATGAACAGCACTGATACATTATTTTTTTTGCATATTGCTATGTGTAAAATTGGGAGAAACTGCAAAATTTACAGTTTTGTTTTAAGCCTTAACGGTGCCTTCTTGTCTCCAATTGTTTCACTATATTGTTTGCTTGTGTTTCTTAATTTTTAATTCTTCCTAGTTTCCTCTCCTGCGTGTGAGCTACTTCCTTGAGTAGCAGAGTATACATACATGTGTCAGTTTTTGATAAATAACATGTAAGAGTTGAACTTTGCAAAGTTCAATTAGGATAAAAGCTACTTTGGTACTTGTGCTGAAACTGTGATTTGTAGATTTGGATCACTGAACTGCCCCAAATCAGTAAAGTTCATTGTCCATATGTCAAAAAGTAAACTTAACAGTGGAAAGATATTCATCTTGTTGTGCTTTTTTGCTAGTATTTATTTTCTCTCACCAGGTATTTATATTGATGGACTGTGTTTATTCCTACAGGGTACACTGAAAATTTTCTAAGAGCAGCAGATGATAAACAGTTGTTTTTAAAATATATATATTTAAAAAAATAAAAAATAAAAATAATTACTTCATTCCATGATCAGGTACACTTGGTAAATAAGCTGAATATAGTCATCTGCTTACCAAATACTTTTTCTGCTCTTCTGGGTGCAAGAACATTAAATATAAACCAATTGTGAATTTTTAAAATAACGTATTCCAAGGCACCCAGAGAAGATGATGAAGATTTTTTTTGTCAGAAAAGAAACTGAAAGTGTTACAGCCTCACGTATTAAGGTCATGGACAATTATTTGGGGAAGAGCGAGTGGTACCAAGTATCAGATGGCAACATATTTCTTGACTTTAGGTACCAATTTAAATCTACAATCTAAACTCTTTCCTTAGTACTTTACAAAAAAACTTAGCTGTGTTGTTTTTTGCATCTCATGTGTTCAAACAACTCACCTATGGAGATCTTCGGGTGGGGGAACTCCACGGCGCAAATTGACCCACTGTTGCAACTGGGTCATGGAGCTTTTCCTCTGAGCAATCTTTTCTGGATTAGTGCGAGGTGCAAAGCTCCGACGAGAGATAACCGTATCCCCATCATGCTGTGGAAAGGCCATGCTGCCAGGACGAGTTGGAGATGAATACTGCCAGCCATTTGGTTGTGGGGTTCTCTCCACGCCAGCTGGCACACGAGCTGCTTCTGGATAAGGGCTTCCAGGCTCCGAGGGTGTATCTTGACTGGCAATGCCATTGGTTTTTACCAGTGTCTCTTTCTTATTTGCAACACGCTCTGGTTTTCTTTCAATCTTCTCGGAACCACGTCCATCACCTTCTCCTCTGGTCTTGGCTTCCAACTCAGCTTTGGCAAGCTCCCTGGTAAGGATACCCCGCTGGTGGTGGTGATGATGATTTTTGCTAGGAGGAATGTTCTCACAGTCAGTCTTTTCATGCCTGAGAAGAATGCACAAGTGCATTCATTACCATAGTTTAGGATTGGCATATCCTAAACAAGGAATTCTAGTTTACTTACAGCTATAGAATGATGCTGTATGAAACTTTGTATTTGTTAGTATTTTATTAGCCATGCCACTAGTATCTTCTAAGTTCATCTAAAATTGAACTTAGCAATAGATGTAACATCCTTATATACCGTATTTTCCGGCGTATAAGACGACCGGGCGTATAAGACGACCCCCTAATTTTACAGTTTAAAAAAC